>JAGTTH010003818.1:0-241792 GCA_022606485.1 Agraylea sexmaculata | reverse complement strand
ATTTCTTTCACCAGCGTGATAGCTCAGGGCATAAGAAGCGTCACTACAAATACTATGCGTTCAAATCCCGCTCAAGTAAAAAAATTATTTGATCATTTTTTACGACTGCAAGATTATTAAAGAATAAAATTATTAAAATCTCGATGGGTCGTCTTCTCCAGGTTTAATCTGTTGTCCTGAATTGTAAGGTAAATACTAAGACAATTTAAAAAAAACCTTCAAAACTTATATAAATATAAATTAATTAATAAATATAAATAAAAGAACTATAATCATCTGATTTATTTAATATTTTTGGAATTATGTTTGTTTATTTATTTTATACAATTTACAAAAAAAAATGTAATAATTCGGGTCTTCCAAAAATATGGGTTCAAATCCCGCTCAAGTCAAAAAAATTTTAATTGATTTTAGAGATCGGTAATAATATTAATTAAATCGTCTTGATCTAGGTTTACTCTGATTTCCTGGATTGTAAGGTAAATACTGAAGCGATAATTAAGTTTTGAGTGAACGTGCGCTTAAATTAATATTTTGAGAAAATGGTGACATATTTGAAATATTCTTTTAATATAAATAATTAATAAATATCAGTTTTATTCGAAGAACATCAAACATGGAAAATAATAATATGGAAAATGGTTTAAAATATGAATTAAATTGTACAATATGATATGTTAAAAAAAGACATGGAAATTATAAAATACCAATTTTTACTTTTTCGTTTTAAAAATATATTTATAAAAAATGTAGCTGGTTCTTTTATTATGTACCAACAGAAATTTAAGTTTGCGTTATTTTAAAAACGAAAATAAAAACATGTGTTAGTACGATTTAATTATAATTTTTTGAAGATGTAAAATGGACTGTCATTTTAATTTGATAAATAAATTATTACAAAAATTAACTAATTTTAAATTATAGATTATTAATGAAGAAGAATTTATAAGAAACTGACATTGAATTATAATAGGATTTCTATGAGGATACCCTTATTGTCATCCCTTATTTATATATTTATGTATATTATCCCGAATCCCCATCGGACCATGTCTGGTATTTACTTATTCTTATTCTTGTCCCTCCTTCGAGCCAAAGGGAAAATCCGAAGCATAAAAATGCTTTGGATTTTTCATTCAATTTTCTTATTCGCCTCGTTGAATTAACTGCACTAAATAAATAAATGCTCCGTTGGGAATCGAACCAGAGTCAACGACCCGATCAATTCGCATTTATATGTATCTATGATGCCAAAATGTATTCTCTTTCCACAAAGAATTTCAATTCGTTTACTGCATACATTTCTGATAAATTTATGTGTGAAATACTGAGTCAAAAAGTCCTGGTCATAAAAATGTTATATATTATTTTTTACACGTCAACCAAGGATTTATATTGAATATCATCATCCAATATTATTAAATTATATTGATAATATACTGACACAGTTTCTATATATTTGTTTTGATTTGAAAATTTCTTGAATATTGTATAAATGTATACTGAAAACTATTTAATACTTCATATGTGATACACCAAATAATTTCAAATAAACTCATCTTATGAATTAATAAGCACCTAGAAATATAACATATAATCATTTAAATGTTCAGTACTTTGATAGTGTTTCGTTCTTTATGAACATTTTATATAAAATACAAAAAAAAAAACAACATATTGATTTGTTTTTCAATTTTAAGCTGTACAAGTCGTAAAAGTGGTCAAATGAGTTCACCTCTTTGTTGATCTATTTAATCAAGGTTGGATGTAAAAATAGTGTAAATTCCTGAACTCAACAGTATAGGGGATGCAAGTGACCAACACCCACCCCTATTTATACACGTATATATATAAATATGTGTATAAACTACCCTGAACCCCTTTATTGAAGTCTGAGAATGTGAAAATACGAGTGTTGTACGCACATTAAATTGACCATACTATGAGAATTGCCTTTTCAATTGTGATCGAAAGTATTTTTACTACAAAAATAACAATTATTCCTTATTCTAGACAGTTGAAATTTAACGTAGGTATTATAATTGAGGGACTGAATGAAATAAGGGCGTATTTATATGAGAAAATATTGACTATGGTAACAAGTAAATAAACATAAATATAATATACAAAAGTATTTATCACAGATCGATTGAGAATTTTGAATTTATATACAAAAATCATTTTACAGAAAAAGGGCGTATCCGCCTAAACCCTCAATGGCAGTTTGATAAGATCACCGATAAAACATTCTTAAAAATAATAATGTGAAAATAGTGAAACACTGAGGAAAGTTTTCCGAAATCGGTTTAATAGTTTCATATGGAAAAAAACAACTTGACTTAAATTAAATCAATTATTTTTTATTTGAATATTATGATTCGTGAATAAAAACGTGCATATTATTAATATTCAGATTATTTATATTTATACAACATGTCTTTAATTGAACTTCAAATATTTTAAATGCTTTCATGTAATGCGAACACAACCACATAAAAATAAATCGACAATAATTTATTATGACATTTTGAGAATCTTCGGTTATGAATATTTGATTATGTTGCAACACTTTTTCTTGACCTGTAGTTAATTATTTAATTGTGGTCGTGTTGGCATTAAAATGAAAGCGTTTAAAATATTTGAAGTTAAATTAAAGACACGTTGTATAGTTCATTGGCTGGGTTGAAAAATGTGCATGTGTAATAATATAAGTTTTATGAATTCAAGAGCTAATCAAGAATGGGGGTGAGTCTTTTAATTTATGATGCATTAGTAGTCTCTTTCTCTTTGTAGACGACATATCTTTTTCCATAATTTGCTCCGTGTTCGCAGTTGGCCAGCTCTAAGATTAAATTTTTCAGTTTCATTAAAGTCTAATGCCCTTTTGGTGAATGTACGATGGTGTTAAGGGATCCTCGGTCACATACACTTTATTATTATTATCATAAACCATCCCCCAATTTTTTATTACAGTATTAGGTGACCCCAATTTCGATACTGTCTTCCTTCTTTTACTATAGTGATTTTTTTTAATTCATCTAAATCACAAAAAAGAGTGAAAATATTTTTGATAGTATAATAATCATCATCGGTATTTTATTTTACATAGCTCAGGGAATAAAGCGTGTGGTTACAAATTATGTGGTCATGGGTTCAAATACCGCTCAAGTAAAAAAAAATCACTTGATCACTTTTTACTACTGGGAGATTGGGAATAAAATTAATAAAATCCAGATAGATGATCTTGTTCCAGGTTTACTCTAATTTCCTGGATAATATGGTAAATACTAAGGCTTTTTTTTTTGTAAAAAAAAACCCTTCGGGAAATATATAAATATGAACTAAGTGGTTGATCAAATTAAAAAATAATGATGTATTGAATATTCCTCCTAACAATTATAATAATTTGATTTTTTTCACTATTTTTGGAATTTATTTTGATTATTTGTTCAATACAATTTGTATAAAAATATGTAATATAAGAGTGACTACCAAAAATATCCCAATTAACATCCCGATATTTTGGCAGAACTTGGTTAAATTTACCAACCGCATTTTTAATAAAATTGATGATTATTATGTACAAAAAATATATCAATCTTTTTATTTTATCTTATATATTTTTGTAAAGGTCTTAAGTAGTAAACACGATGTCATGGTATATTTTTGAGTAATGATAACCTATGCTGAGAATGCACTCAATTTAAAAATATTTTAGCCGAATAAAATTCAAATGAAACGACAAAATCGTATTCTGAATTTCATCATGATGTAGTTTCCGTGTTTATTAATTTTCCCTGGTGTATTAGCTGTTAAAAAGTGTGAAGGAATGTGTTTATTGTTGCAGAGACATCGTCAATTTTAATTTAATCTCAAGAGGTCGCCGACACGTTCTCGTCTTCTTATTAAATACAATAACTGCAAACTTCGCTCTAATAATAATTCCGATTGATGATAATTCACATCGAGGCTGTATTTCTGTACAAGTGTAGTAATTTAATTCAAATTGTCCAAGTGTAATAATATGTAAAGTATGGCAACAAGTGTTTCTCACGACCGCCTACTAAACAGCCGCGGACATTGTTTGACCCATTCGATATTCATAAACAATTTTACATGGAAAAATAACTATTACATTACTGTTATTAGGAAATAGGTCAACGACTTATTGAATCAGCGTTATATTGTATTCTATTATGGATTAGAAGTTAAAATAATTTTACTATATAAATACAAATGCGCATACGCCACGAATGCGGCAAGAGGTATAATTTTGTTTTCAATCAATTCCTGCTTTTAATTATTATAAAGTCAATAAATATATATTTAACTCGTCACTTTATAGCTTTCCTTGAACAAAGTTTGCGGCGAATATATTTATTTTATTTATTAAACAAACGTGTTTCTTAAATTATATAAATGTATATATTCTGAACCTAACCTAACCTTGCATTATAATGAATTAATAATTCCCTATTTGTCATTTTTCGTAAAACTATTACTTATTTGAAGATAATATTTGTAAACTAAATGTCAAACTTTAAACATTCAAAATAGGTTCAAATTAATAACAAAACGATGAAAAATCGTGATTGTTTACTCTACAAATATATGAAGGTTCCATATTTTTTACAAAATAATAAATTTTACTCTATTTAATCTAAACATATTCTTGGTAAATATTATTTTTAATATATTTTGGATAGTAAAAATGATATTGTATTAATGCAGTTAAAATAAAACTAAAGGTTGATTTTGATAGAACTTAAAACGGCACGTCAAAGTAACGTTTTTATGCTTATCTCGAAGTATTCTTTTTAAATATATATATATAGATTGTTTTTGATTATTTTGTAGATTGTTCTATTTTAAACATTTTTCATTCAGATTATTTTATTGTAAATTAAATAATTTGGGTGGGCTTTGTACGGAAAAGTAACAATTTAAACAGGACGGTGTCTTCGTGATTCGTTAATTGACACGGTTCAATGAAAATTCTGACAAAAAAATTGCAAAACTTACTTGTATTAAAATATAGATGATTAAATTTCCTACAAAAAATGCATACATAGTATCAATGTATTTTAAAAAATTTCTTACAAATGAGTTACTTAAACGTGAAACTCTCTCGAGATGATCAAACATTTACCTCAATATCCATTGCTCCTACCGGTCACCCATCCAATTCCAAGCTGTTATTGTATAAATATGAAATGAATAGTATTGTTATACAGGGTGGGTTATTCCACCTTCTCATTAGGAGGTGGAGTACTTCAGGTCGAGTGGTGAAGCTTCATTGTACTTCTACTGAAAAAGTCATTGTCTCACCTGCACATACACTATCTTTCTGAAATCACTCAAATAATACTCCAATATAATGAGCTTTTTATTAATTCAATATTTTTATTATTTTATATAAGATATACAGTATTCAAGACTAAAAGCCAAATGTTGTATATCAAATAATAAATATTTCGATACAAGTGTTACTATAGACAATATATTTAAAAAAAAATGACAATTTAAATTATAAGAGTATCAGCGACAGGTAAAGAATAAATAATTAGTTTTTCTGTATATCAAATGTCAAACATCACTAATACACTTATTAATATAAATCTTAACATTGCAATAGGATATGTATATACTTCATTTTTAAAGCAAATTTCAAACAAAAGTCGTTATTAAGTAATTTTCAATAGTTATTTTTCTATCATTTGTAATTTTATGCAATAGTTTTCTCATTTAAATATTACTCAATTCCAAAAATTCTTTATAACGGGTTTAATATTAGGTTTAAATTCAAGGAAAAAATAACCATTAAAATTTTTTAATATTACACGTTAAAATATAATAAATAAAGTAGATCAATAACTCACTTACTCGTACTATATTTTACCCAAACATAGTATTTTGTTATTTTATATTTTGTTGTCAATATGAGAAACCAGATCGGCGAATTCAACAAGGTGTCTTTTGTGTTTTTTTTTTAATATAAATTATACTTTTCATGTAGATAAACTTGCAATAAACAAAATAAATTCTGGTTAAAAATATATATTAATATATATTGAATGTCACGTAGAAATTAAAAATCTCAATTTATATACTTATGTAATTTTTGGTTGACAAATAATGATAATTCTTAACAGGATGTTAACAAGTTACCTTCCAGTTGTAATTCTGAACCTATAGTAGACTTTGTATTTAATAAAATATAAAATATTGTTTATGGTGAGGGTGTAGCGATATGATAGTTGTTCCACACACGATGAGGTGTACACGGAATACAATTGTTTGAGTCTATCAAAAATTCCCTCTTTCTTGTAGTATAAGGGTAGTAGTTTACAGTAGTATTTGTTATAGAAGTACACGAAGGGGATGCTCCTGTACTCCAAGTGGATCCTCAAAGAACTGCATTCCACTTCTAGAAACAATGCTGTTGAAAAATAAACTTTCAATTGTCTACAACACTCTGCATACATACATTTGTACGCCATCGGCCATAAAAATAACCAAATCATTCATAATAAATTAATATACATACATAATCATCCATTAATATGATTTTTTGAATTTTCTATCCATTAAAACATTTAACATTGAGAGGCGGTTACAATCAAAAGCTCTCAAGCCCAGGTTTCAATTTTTATAAATATTGGATGTAGAGGATTCTCTTAAACCTAATTTGATTATCAAAATTATCCAAAATTACATGTTTCAATATAAAAATTGATTTGATCGGATAACATTTATAAAACCCCGATCGATTGTCTTGATCCACGTTTACGCTGATTTCCTGTATTGTAAAATAAATACTGATTATTAAGTCGGTGACCTGTGTAACTAGTAATACGTTGTTGTGTATAAAACACCCTCTCAAAATAAATAAATATAGTATACAAATTTCACGTAACTTGTAGAGTAAATGTTAGAATATATATATTTATATATATATTTATATATATATATATATATATATATATATATATATATATATATATATAAATGCCGCGAACGGTTCTGATTGGTCACACGGTAATAAATTTTTATCTAAACTAAACTAGTAATAGTTAAGATCACCGACAGACAATGAATTAAAACGTTGTTGTGTATAAAAAAAAATATTATGTTACAAAATAATTTACTCGATATGATTTTTTTTATAAAAATTTTCTCAATAGATCTCGAAACCCAGAAAATAAATTAAAAATGTATTAGTATATGTATATATTTAAGGGTAGGTTTTAAAAGTCAGAAGAAGCAATGATAATATCTACGGTACAGTGACCTTCAAATTTAATAAAATTCATTGAGGATAATCTAAAAATCATCATCTTCATGTGCATTCATGAGAAGTATGAAAGAATTCCTTAACTTTAAGCAATCGTGATTTTCTCTTTATTTTTTGTTGTATTTCTGTTTCTTCATTTTTCTCACCTTCTTTCTATAATACTGACAAATGTCCATCATTGCCGAACTGCATTAGGTTTTTCCTGTAATGGCAAGGTGATGATGGTTCATGCTTTACTATTATGATGTCAATTAAAATTACCCTAATATTGATATAATTGAATATATTTTTTTAATAAATCAATAGTACAAGGAGTGACAGACATAGGATATAAAGATAGAATAAGAGTATGGAGCCCAATTAGAGAATGGGTTGTTCTGTAATAAGGATGTGACTTTCTTGAGGAGGCTGTAGTGTGAAGTGTACGAGCATGTACTTGCCTAGTAATTGCTGGAGACACTCGTACACAATATATGTACTACCCTGTTGACTATGATGATGATGATTGCATTTCAAATATGAAAAACCAACACACTGATAACACTCACTCAATATGGACATCTGAAAAATATTCAAATTTAAAAAAAAAATTCCTTACTTATATATACTTGTTTTTATAGATGTATGATAAAATTGTTAACTTTTATAACTTACTCTTTTACATATCTTGATTTATAATCAGTTATCGATTATTAAAGATTTATTTATCTATTCTAATATATATATATATATATATATATATATATATATATATATATATATATATATATATATATATATATCTTATATATATATATATATATATATATTTAATATATAAATAGCAATGTGATCAATGGTATTAAGAACTATTAGACTACTATAATAATTATTTAATCTTTAATGACCACTTCTCCCGAAAAACAAATCCTAAACCTACACATTAGTAGGATTTATAGTGTATCTACGATATTTCAGGGGGATCGTTTAAAATTTATAATAAATAAATCATGTATGTATATATATATATATATATGTATATATATATATATATATATATATATATATATATATAGATATATATATATCATATAAGTAATTATTTTTTTCTCATAAATTATGTTATGACTTATTAATTATTTTAAATATCAATTGATTATACTCCGTATTAAAATAAGTAAAAGACTAAGTCTATAAACTTAATATTATAACATCTTGTTGTTCTTGAGTGTCGGATTTTAGGGACTAGTATTGCAGGCCACATTCCACGGTTGTATGAAGTATATGTATAATATGCGCATGTAGTCCGATGTATGAAAACAATAATCTTTAGACAATCCATTCCACTTACAGACATACATATTTGGCTCCCTTTCCTAAATATATTCGAATTGTTTTTACAAGATAGTTATGTGCAGTGAAGTGTGTTGTAGGGTCAATTTTGGCCCGCAGGCGACAGACCGAAACCACGAGGCTTAATGACGCCTGAATGATAAATACTACACACATTCAACAATCAACCGAGCCTTTTTATTATTACATCATTTCCGATACAATACAATACTAATACGCTTCTATTGTAAATAAATATGCTGTTAAATAGTCAACCGGCCCGGGAAAACCGACTGAACAATGACAGAAGTCACGTTGATCAAACGATAGCTGCATACAGATTTTGATATAAATCCTAGTTTCTAATATAAAAAATATTGACAACACAATCTCACCAGCGTAATAGATCAAGGGATAAGAAGCGTCGCTATAATAACTGTGGTCATGAGTTTTTTAATTGATTTGATCGGTTATTACGACTGGGAGAACGGGAATAATATTAATAAAGTTGTTTTTAAAAAAATGGCAGCTATTTGTTGCACTTCAATTTTGTAATAAATAATGTATTAAAAAAGTATAAATTAACCACTAATAAATTGATTTCGTTATTCAAACTACAATATTCATATTTTTGCTAAAGCGTAATGGCTCAGGGATAAGAAGCGTGGCTACAAATACTGTGCTCATGGGTTCAAATCCCACTCAAGTCAAGAATTTTTAAATTGATTTGATCAGTTATTACGACTGGGAGATCAGGAATAATATTAATAAAATCCCAATCGATCGTCTTGATCCAGGTTTACTCTTATTTCCTATATTGTAAGGTAAATACTGATTATTAAGTCGGTGACCTGTGTAACTAGTTATATTTAAGATCACCGACAGACAATTAATTAACACGTTAACACAAAAATACTTTCTTAAAAAAGCTTCTCGGGCAGTAAATAAAAAATAATATTAATACCTTCACAGATTAAATTAATATAATGGGTTATATTTTTTAAATTTTTTTCTGCCCATCCAGTATTCGGCCATTACATTATAATTTCTCTCATAAATATTAAAATTTTGTAAATATCAGAGAATTCAAATTAAACAATAATATTAAGCGATTTTACGTACATTGATACAATTTACGAATTTAAAAAAATATTTATTACAAATTAATTACCATTACATTTGTAGAACCAAAAAATTTTATTATGTTGATTTTTAGTGTTCTATGGTCATTGTAAAAAAAAACTTTATTGGATTCGTGTTAAATCTTGTGCTACGAGGCAATAGATTGTACGTATCTCGTGTCATATTTAAATGTTCCGTTTCTTCAGCGTTTGTCTAAGCTAAAGCCGAGCGGTTCCAATGTGTGTATCCGAAGCATTCAAGAGAACTTGGATACAGGCGACTGGATAGCACGAGATTTAAATATAACACCCCGATTTTAAGGTGTCAAATCTATAGTCGAGCGGTTTCGATATTTTTATCGCAAGCATTCAAGAGAACTTGCATACAGGCAACTCGAGCCGAAGTGATGCGTTCGGTACGAAACTGGAATGGAGGAGGAAATATAACACTAGCACGTGATTTAAATACAACACCCCGATTTTGAAGAGCTGGATTATGACAGTTGGTAGCACGAGTTACATCTTGAAGAAACGCATTTGGCGCATGAATCACCGAGTGATATAAGGTTAATAGAATCCGGTGGTTAGACTGACCAAACTTCTTTGTTTTCACTTGCTTGCCACGGGTACGACTTCTATCTTCCCTAATATTATTTTTTAGATTTTTAAAGAGCACAGGTGTGAGTGTGTGACATTTCAATTCCCAATTTATTCCCTATACAAAATTCCTCAACACAATTGAAATGTCAAACAGTGTTCTGTTATGCATGACGGCGGCCATTGAACCTTGACAATATTTCCTCCATGG
Organism: Agraylea sexmaculata; assembly: GCA_022606485.1. NCBI lineage: Eukaryota > Metazoa > Arthropoda > Insecta > Trichoptera > Hydroptilidae > Agraylea > Agraylea sexmaculata. The sequence goes on along the minus strand of JAGTTH010003818.1, from coordinate 231,258 downwards.
ATGCTAATGAACGGCCCAATACTGTGGTTGTATCAATTAAAGGCGCGAGCCACCAAACTCGAGGGTGTTTGGTTCAATTTCCGATTATGCCCGGTCCAAATCGAAAATTACCTTTCAAAATCAATTAGGCCTGATGACTGTTCACGCTCTTTTGCCCACAAAATCAACCACCATTGTCTTGTTCTTCCTTACTCGTCGCCTGATTTCCGACATCCGTTCAATGTATTTTATGACTAATAAATTGCCTTATTTATGTTAATATTCAATTTAGTATGGATTCATGTTTTTTATACAACAAAAAAATTGGATTATGTATACTTTAAACAAATAGTTAATTTTTAATGTATAATTTTTGATATGTAAATTTGAAATTGAGTCGAAAGATTGGAATTTTATTTAGTAAATTACAGAGAGCAATTTTATTAAAAATGTATTTATTTATTAAAGTTATGAATATTTGAATTTAAAACAATTTAAAGAGAGTATGAGAAAAATATTCACTACTTGATGATGTTGTATTATTTATAAAAAAAATTAAAAAAATATCACAGAGGACTATAGGTATTAAAATATTGAGGCATATTCAATAAGGTGTCATAATTTTTTTGGATAAATTATTTATTTTTATTATACAATTTCTTTATTAAATATAATTTACATACAAAGTTTTGATTATGATGAGTAGTTTTAATATTATGTTTATAGACTAAGTCTTTTACTTATCTTAATACGGAGGACAATCAATCGGAATTAGAATAATTAATATATCATAACATAATTTATGGGGAAAATAACAAAAACCCACTTTTAGAACAACTAAAATATATATAATACATAATAAATACTAATGAAACAAAATTTAGGTATATAGACAAATACTTAATACTATATGACTAAAACAAAAACATTTTGAAACACAAATATAGTAAAATCATTAAGGGCTGTGGAGACAAAATCAAATATAATAAAGATGTTTTTATGAAATGTCCCTTAAACATTTCGATGGTAATTTAAAGTTTCGCTTATTTGAAACATATATGATTTGGTTTACATTTTGTATCAAGGAGTTAGTGGAGAATTTAACCATTTTGTTATAGTGTTTATTGCTTATACCTGTAATAAAATCCTTCACGTATTAATATAAATAATAATAAAGACAATTTGAGAATCTTTGGCTATTATTAATGAGTGAATATATTATAACATGTTAGCATCGTATAGCAATACTGTTCACTTCATTTTCGTAACTCAAATATTTTATTATTAATTAATTAGAGCTTTTAAAATCAATTAAAGACATGTTGTATATATTTTGTGGCCCGATCTATTACGACATAGTTTTCCTACTCATTTATTACCTGCCTACTACTCTCTATTTTCTATATTTGTAGAGCAATTTTTATAGTAGCCTAGTAGAGGATAGCGGCAATTATTGGCCGCACAGCAAATAAATTATATAACTAGATCAAAAATCAAATCCGTTTGTGGTAAATTGCATGGGTGTAATAAGCTGCTTTCCCGCCATAAAAACACACGTGATTCTTGTTTACATCCACATTACATATTCGTGGAATAAACCTTATTTTTTACATTTGGACCTTATTCTAAATAAATAACATGGAGTTTTCAATCATATTTTCAACTTATTTAGGGCAAAGAAAGTGTATGAAAGGCGGAGAATTAAAAATGCATAAAAAAGTATTGTACGTGTCGATGTACGGGAATGAATATTTTTTATTAGTCCGATTTGTAAGTTTTCCGTAAGTAATGGAAAAGCGTTCCGAAAGTTAATTTAAACGAAGGAAGCCGTTAATTTTAAATGAAAGTTCGGACGATCGGAATCTTCGTTGGCATATTCAATGAATGGCCCGTTTGACCCCCTTCGATCTTTGGCAACTTTCCTTCCCTATAATCCCTGGTGTCATCAGCTCTCCTTCTATCTTTATAAGGAATGGGGGATGCTGATGGGGGTGGCTGATATTGCTCACCCCTTTCGCTGCACAACCTCCTTATATTTACAATAAATAATTAACTTTGGGTTATTTAGTTTGGCCATTATCTCCTTCGAGACGACGACGTGTCTGAATTTTAATTTCATAAATTTCACTGCCCGTCCAAATTAACATCGAATGTTGCCAAATGGATGCGGGGACATGCTCTTGAATAATATTCATTATTAATTAAATCAAAATATTATTTACACTTATAATAGATTAACGCTGTTTAAGGATTCACTCGATTTATTGAGAAAGACGCGTCGTTAGTTGTATTGAAAACTATACTCTCATATAAAATGATTCTACTTTCCATCATATTTATTAATAACAAATGGAGATATTATCTTATTAATAAATAAAATAATTAAAGGATTTTTGATGATTTTTTTACGCTATTTTAACTTTATCTTCCCTCGTGTAAACTGCACATATTATTATATTTATTATAATGTAGTATATCAACAGATTTTGTATATTAAAAATCTACCCTTATATAAAATAAGTTCTTCTTCTTTCCAAGATATTAATTAATATTAAATAGATAAAATTATTATTAATAAATTAAATTATTTAAGAAGTTTATTACATTTTTTTTTAAGTTTAACTTCCCTCGTGTTAAACAACACATATTATTATAATATGTATTTCAAATCTCCAGTAAATTAAATTATTACTAACTTATATTGAAACACTGTCTTCAAATTCAACATTTTAAATTTTAAAAAATCAAACTAACTTTCCTATAAATTAAATAATACAGTAGGTGGACTTGAAGTAACCGAGAATATTTTAAAGAGTATCGCAAATATATGTAAGTGAAAACATATAGTTAATTAAACTTTTTATAAAACATTAAGAATATACATAAATAGTGCTTTTGGAAACACAGAATCGGCTGTTTCTGTGAAGTACTCAGTAGTTACTGTTGCGTGTGTGTTGCCTCTGTTAATTACGTTATTCAAATTTTTATTAATATTGCTATTTTTAATATAAGCTATTTTTCAAACTTATATTTGCGATACCTTACCATCCCTTAAGATATTCTCAGTCATTTCAAGTCCAACCTGTACACATTTTTAAAAACTATTCAATTGTGTTTTTAGGTTAGGTTAGGTTAGGTTTACATTTTTCAGGTGATTTTTCTGGAACAGTCCTATTTTTAATACATTGTTTATGGACGAATTGTTTATGGACATTCAATTAATAATTTTATTGATAGCAATTTCAATATATTTAATATGTATTATTCAATAATAAAATCTTCAATAAGACGACAAGCATTAAGGTCTTGGTTGAGGTTTTTTTGTTGATAAAACTTTGATGTTTAAATAAAATTTGGTTGTGTTGATGAGTAAAATATTTCCGATTGAAATGGCAAAATTGTAATTGTCTCGACTGACAATTACCATTCACAAAGATACCATAAATAATGAGGAAGCCATCGCCGCCCACTAGCGCCCACCACCCACATCCACCCCCAAAACCCATAACCCATTAAGGTTCTAATTGAAAATTGCATTAAGGCCGTAAATTTGGCCCCCTGACGGCGCCGCCGACACTCTTTTGTCCACCGACCACACCACCCCATGCCACCCCCAAATAGACCCGGGACTAGAACCATATTAGCGTAGTTCACTCATTGTTCGATATATCGGCTAACACTATTAAAACAACCTTTACTACTAATTGCCCCCGTCTAACGTGTGAACCGCTTAAGCCTCGGGGATTTTGATTCATTTGCTGTTTATTCACAATTTTTAATTATCTATTGAATAGGCCGAAATATTTTATTTATCTAATAATTCGCTCGATAATTCACACATCTAAAATATACAACATTTGTATGTATTATGATAGGTTAATAACCCTGGGAAGAAGGTCGAAAGTAATACTATTTTTTAATTATTATCAAACCTCTGTCAAGAGGGTGTAATATAGGTTTCCAATTGATGACAATCTTAGAGCACCATTATGTGGTAAAATTTATTATTATATTTTAATTTTCAGATATTAACAGAACAATCATATAATATAATTAAATTACTCTTTTTGAAATTTGCATTCAACTTGATAGCTTGTCCCATGAATATAATAATTGATATATGATAACTGTAGATGTAATAGTTAAATAATACAATAATTTATTTTTAAAGCGCGTCCACCGATTACGAATTATGTAAAAAGCAATTCCGATAAATTTCGATTTTTGCACGCATAACTGATTTCTGCCGATTTTTGCCGAAGGATAATAGGAATTAAAAATAAAATGTACTTTTCATATTTGTTAACCTTTTTGATTACCATTGTTTTGTCTATAAAAAAGCACTTCTGATCGTTTATATGGAAATAAATAAATAATTTATTTGATATTTTTTTATTCATCGAAACACATAATTCAAATAATTTACAATACATGGATATTAAATACAAATATCGAGATTATGGGTTAAAATCTTACCGTCACCACCGATATTGGAAGGCCAAACAATTGGATGTATAAATATCAAGATGACGGACCTAGTAGATTGAGACAATTAATGTTGCCTTTGTCAAACTCATCTGTTTGGGCGCTATATTGATATTTTATCATCCAGTTGTATGGCCTTCTAGTATTGTTAATTGGAAAAAACTTAAAGATAGGGAATAATATTTATAAAAAAAATAAACAGATCAAGCGGTTGAATTCAAATAAAAAATGCATGATGGAGTATATAAATATTTTTATTTTTGACCTTTACAAGAAATGGTGACTGAAGAAATAATTTATCGAAGAAGATCCGAAGGGGAGTAAATAAGCAGGTGACCGTTCGTGTACAATCACGTGAAAAAGTATCAAACATATATATTTAATTCGATATTTGTTGTTGACTATACTCATACATTTTAACGTTCTTCATGCATAAAACAATTTATCAATAGTGTGTTTAATTAGAAACAGTGGTTATCGGATATCCGGATCAGCTGTATTACATCCTCCAAGCCGATATAGTCCTTATCTGTATGGCAATAAGGACTATTATAATGTATATATTTAAGGCAGGTGTAATCCCCGCATGCATTATTCAGTTTCTGTACTATTTTGGTAATAATTTTATGAGATAGTGTATGTAAAGTTAAGTGCAACCAGGTTTGATGTCCTCCGGTAGTTAAGTTAATAACAACCTCGGTCAAGCTGTTGCTAAACAACACTGATTTCACTGCATCTTTACTAAGATTTTAATAAAAACATTACAATAAATCAACCACAATGTATGACAACATCAAAGAAGATTAACCTGGCAGTTTGTAAGTGCACTAAAGTTGTTTCATGTCAAATTTAAATAAAACATTCTCATGTTAGTTATAGGTAAAAAGATGTAAACACTCTGTACACCTAAGTCTATTTCCATAGATATATTGTTCTATCAATCAATGTAAAAACTTATGCATAATAAATAAATCGTAATATAAAGTTGTAATTAAAATTTCTCAAGTCAAGACTCAAGTTAATGTGAAATTAAATCACTGCAAATTGATCCAAAGATTCGATTGGAATAATTAAGTAGCCTATTTTAATGTATTTCACATCTGCAACGATTTCCTTTATAATTGTATTATTTATTTTCAACTCTCTGATATTTACAAAAAAAATAATATGATTTACATCTACAGTTATTAAACTTATCATACATTAAATATTATAGTCATGGGATAAACTATAAAGTAAATTTATTATTATGTTTTTAGATTGTTCTATTAATATCAGAAAATTCAAAAAGAATATTACATTTTACCGAATAATGAAGCACTTAATTAATTTGACGCGTTCAGTATCAAAACCTCACAAAACCAGTTTTAATTATTTTTCAAATATTGGTTAGAACGGATTCTCTTAAAGCCAACTTGTAATAATTGACTATAAAAATACCATACATTCATTTAATTGTCCTATATTTTGATAGCTTTAAAGAAGTTTTACATTTTTCTGCTTTTACCCGATTTGATTCGAATTGGATTTGGGAGCTTTTAAATGCGAGTGCTTCAATTTTATATAAAAAATGACTTATTAATCAAATTTGAGTCTTTTTAATAATTGCATTTAATGGTTCAATAAAATCTAATACCTTTTTTATTTTTTATAACAAGCTAACATATGTGCAGAGGTGATCTGAAGAGCGTACTACCAAGATCTAGTCTATTCGTAAACACGCAACTCACTAACACACTCGTATTATTAAATTTCTATAAAAGGCTGTGATTGGTTATATCATAACCAAAAAAAAACAATCCCTCAATTAGTAACTTAGGCCAATTTGAATATTCTTTCGTTGAGAAAATATAGGTAAGGTTAGGTTAGATGATGTTAACGTTATTATAATAAATTATGAAAATATTGGTAACAGCCCCCGAATGTATCGGTCCATGACGATACCGGATCACACGTATAAACTATATATTTACTAAGGTTAGTATTTTTAATTAGCAATAAATGAACAGACCGCAATCATTGGTGCGCAACTATCTGAAGGCGGCATCAAAATGGCTCGACTTCCCCCACAAATTCGAGTGTTTTGAACCAAATGTTCGCCACCACACTTAATTAAACTCTAAGGTTATATTTTCAATGCTTTCACTATTACAAAAATATTTTATTTAAGCCAACTTACCAACTCCAACATAAACATGGGTAGAAATACTCTGACCATGTGTTCAAATCCCGGTCAAGAATTTTTAAAGTGATTTGATTGGTTATTACGACTGCGAGATCGGGAATAATATTAATAATATCCCGATCGATAAACTTGATCCAGATTTACTCTGATTTCCTGTATTGTAAGGTAAATACTGATTATTAAGTCGGTGACCTGTGTAACTAGTAAATATCACCGACAATTAATTGAAACGTTTTTGTATTTAAAAAACCCTTCAAAAAAAGCTCCTAGGGGTATGAATAAATAAATAAATAATATTATATTATAGTGTTACGGTGTGACCAATCACAACCTTTGGTAATAATTAATATCATAAAAATCACATGATTAAAATTTATTCTAACCATTGAAAATTATTGACAATTTCCATATTCATTTGTCCTCTTTACACATTAAAATTATTTTTTTATAAATAATCGTTAAAAATAACAGTCATAAGTTTTTTATTGTCTCGATATCAGAGGCGCCTGGCAGTACTTAAACCCCCTCCCATGCCAAACCATTGCTTATATAGAAAATTATTAACTAATATAATATAAAAAACAAACTATTATGAAGGAATTTTTCCTAGTATATTTTCATTTTAATATGTTCTTAGAAATTCAATAATCCGGATATTTTTGCTTATTCGACAGTTGACTAATATGTGTCGAATTTTCAATAACTAAAATATATTTTGCTGAAAAACAGTTTTTTGTACACTCATGTATTTTTTATGTGTAGATCCAGCACAACTTAAAATTCAGAATGTGTTGGATTATCGAGTCTAAAATAAAATGTTTTTAGAACTTTATTGAACTGAAATAATTCTAATAATAAAAGGGTATCCTTCTCATTTAGAATATGAGTTATAAAAATAATGACCAAAACTAATAAAAATATATAAAAACTATCGAAGATGCACGAGCATGTTTATTAGATTTCAACGCCAATCAAACCCAAACCCCGTGCTTTATACAATGGAAATATTTTTTTATAATTATTGTTAAAATAGAATATGATATTATAATTAAATAAAAAACCACATGTTGTTTGTTGGGTGTCGGTGTTGTAATTATTTCATCGATATACAATGCAAATGAGAATGGTTGTGGCCGAGCAACAAACATTACAACCGATATCCTTTGGTCTCGTCTCGGTTGGCTTCTCACACTTTGTGCACTTAAAACAAATGGAAATGACCCCATATTACATGCATACATACATACATATGCCATGGTCATTCACAAAAAATAGCTACTCTCCTAATTAACTCATATTATTCCCCCCTGGAGTTGAGTATCGATCGAATAAATAGACTCAAATAGGGGTAAATCCAAAGCTATGTGAGTATTAAAAACAATGAACAAGTTCTCTACATAAAAACAATACGATCTTGTGTTCAAATTGTACTAAAAAAATCATAAGCCTACGTGATCAAAAATTTCTAGATAAAAATTTACTCTGATTTCCTGCAAATTATTTATGAATATTAGAAGGCAAGTCCATCCTATTGGTCATCTTGTGTAACTGTTAAAAAATAATTTAAAAAAAAACATTTTATAAATGTGCTCAATAATATTAAAATAAATTTAAAAAAAAACACACCTTTGCCTCATCTTTTCCCTTATTAAAATAACAGGTTAAATAGAAATAAATCCATACAATATTAAGTAAAAGTCTTATTCTATGATTTCCTCACATGATTTTTTTAACTTTTTAAACATTGCTTGCAGACTTATACATATAGTTGAATCGATTCAAGTCAAGAATTTTTAAATTGATTAGAGCGCTTATTACGAATGGAAGATTGGGAATATTTTTAATATAATTCCAATCGATCGTCTTGATCCAGATTTATACTGATTTCCAAAAATTACACACCCAAACACTTTTATATTATTACAGAACAATTAATAAATCAATCATTTATTGATTTTGTATACACTATTTATTAACATTGATTTTTTGTTGAAAGAAAATCTTTATTTATTTATAATCATTTATTATTATAATTAAATATTTTATATAATGTCATATATTTAATTATTAATATCAAGTCATATGTTTATAAAAAATATCTCCTTGCTATTTTTCTATACCATTCTCTTTTAGATCAGTTATACTATAATGCCTTTAATTAAATTACCATAGATATAAACATAAGATATGGCATGAGTGGCTAAATGCGTGTTTAGTTCAAGTGGATCAAGTGGCCAAAAACATGAGTTACCTGACAAACATTATACTGTAAACGTGTCTCTTTATATCTTCAGTTATATTTCACAGTAAAATGGGTAAATGCATTGTTACTACATGTCATATGGACTCAAACATACACTCAAATACATCTAGCCTCACTTTTTACCAAACAATACTTCTTTGACATGTTTCAATTATTATTAATTATTGTCACAATCACTCTCGGTGGTCACTAGAAATGTGTTGAGTGAGGGAGACACACTTATGCCTTTATCGAATAGGAGAGTAGAGTGCAACAATACACGGGTGTACACGAATTATTTATATGCAATGCGATATCTAATGATTATATATATGAAAATTACTAAATTTCAATACACCACCTTAAAATATTCTCAATTATTAAAAGTTCACCCAAGTAGTATTAATATAATTACTATGGAACAATAGCTTTTGGGGTAAATATTTTGCTAATCGCCTCTAATTGGCTTAGTGGTTTAGGAATTCTTTAGGCACCTGCTTGTCAAATGACCTATAATTGAATGGGTGACCGTTGGTGAGGCACAGGTGTGTGTAATTCAGTTAGTATTTATTGGATAGTCTTCTTCAATGAAGCGATACGAAATACACCTGTCTGTCTTGTCCTTTCTTGGACTACCACACATTTTGACACCTTGTCATTTCTATAAAAATAATATATGTACTATTTTTTTAATCATCTAACTGCTTTCAACTATTCTCATAGTCATAAAGGAGTGTTTTGCATAACATTATTAAATTTAGAATGGCTTAGTTTGAATTTTCATAGACCAAAATATTATATTTGCTATAGAAATAAATATAGAGGATGGTAGAATATCAAAAATAAATATACTTTTATCTTATTTAAAAAAAAACACACAGTTTGCATATTGTTTAAGCTACAACCAATTTTGATTAATATGGACTGACAGCGGCTTATTAGTATTAGCAAAAAAAAAACAGAGTGCTTCTAATACCAATCTATGATTTTAGTTAATTAACTAAATCACTAACTAAAATCACAGATTAAAAATATCTTTTTCAATTATTTTTTTTTAATATTTTTGCCCCCCCCCCCCTATCTCCCCTTAAATTATTTAAAAAAAAAATAGTTTTCGAGTTTTTTATTGAACATTTTTGCAAATACTTTTTATATACTTCGCTATAAAGAGAATAATTTCTATAAAGCATCTTTATAAGAATTTTGATTGTCGAATTATTATTTTAAAATATTTATCTATAATGTATGGGGAAGATAAAATAGGCCATAACAAGACAATTATAAAATACCCTTAATGATTATTGATATGGAATAAAAAATCCGATCATCCCAATAAAGCAAATAAGGGGATTTGTTATCACGGTCCTAAATGTTAACGACTTTCCTTCACCTTTCGCATTGTATTTATGGTAAAAATAAAGTTTTATTAATATTATAAAGTCATAGATAACATTTATAATCACCTGCTTGTTGCTTTAATATTTTTTTCAATTAATAATATACGCAATGGTATAAAATTATCAGTATGAACTTCCTTTGCCTCATCGATTTTGTATGTAACAACATCCGGCCTTTTTGTTCCCCATATTTATCATCATACTAAATAATAACGAACATTCATTCATATTGCGGTCAATCCTTCACAATACACGATATTCAATTCATCGATAATGACAGATGATTGTCGGTAATTATTTCAATTAGAAAATAAATTTGATTTTTATTTAGATTCGTATCAAATCGAATGGCTTCTTGGGAAAAATTTGTCTAGTTCGTCCATACAACTTGAATAATCGTATTATTAATATCTACAAAATAACCATTAGTTCCCATTTACTATTAAAATTTTAAAAAACCTTAAACTGTTTTCAATGTAAATATGTATGTAATATTAATTTGAAAGTAAAATCGCCAATTGAAACAATTTTACTTTGAAATATGCCGTGAGTATAATATTTTTTCAATCATAAACTATTTAAAATTACGATAAGCTAAATAAATAAATCTCTGGCTACATTATAATTATATTTGTTAAAAAAGCGCGTCCACCGGTTACGAATTATATATGAAGTCAAATAAATAATTTAAATATATTCATTTTTAATCTTCTTGCAAAAAAATACGCCCTTTGTATTCATAACTGATTTTAATTTACTTGAAAATAATTTGATCACTTTACCATATTATTAATATTCAAATGTTTATTTATTGATTGATTAATTATTTTATGTGTTATTATTATTATATATGCGATTTTATCTCTTGTTTTTAAACCATTATACGTAAGGTTACGATTTACAATATTCGCCGATTTTTTTAAATTTCATTCCTTGAAAGTTATTTGCTATTTTTACTATATAATTATAAATCATACTCAATAATCAATGCCCTTTACTTTTTTATTATTATTCAATTGTTTGGTTATTGATCGATTAATAGTTTTATATGCTGTAAATATACACCATGTCATCTTCTTTTCAATTTCTAAATAAAAATAAACACCAGATATAAAATTAAATAAAGGCATCTTTGTTAATCAAAGTTTTTTAAACAATTTCATAAAATTAGTGTATTTATTTTAACCGGATTCCATGAAATGTTTATCTCACATAGGCATTTCAATATTTTTATAAAAATACATGTATTTTAGAACAAATGTGGGGTTATTTAAAAAATTGAGTTATACGATTTTTTTGTTAGTAATATCTATAGAAATATTATATATAGTTTGAATATGTATTACAATTTCTTTTTTATGTTTAAGTTTTTACAATGATTGATAGAACAACACATCTTTGGATATAGACTTAATCTTTTTACCTATAACTAACATGAGAATGTTTTATTTAAATTTGACATGAATAATACTATTAAATTATAGAAATAATGGGGAAAAAAATAAAAAAACATTTACAAAATCAATTTGAATGGCTTGGTATGGTTTTTGGAGGTATTTTAAGATTACGCAATAAATTCCCATGTCGTGATTTATAATCAATATCGATAAATTGGAGTAAGAGGTCGCGGTTTGTGGAAGTATTCCGAGTAATAAATCTGGATTATTCAACTTGGATTATTCAAATTGTAACATTTGAATAAGTGAATATTCTCGACTGGGGACATTATATTGTATATAATTCCAATCCGCAAGATCAATGCCCGACCGGATTTTGCTTTGATAAATCGACATAACGCCATTGACATGACCTGCGAACCAAGATATCGAAATAAAGGGGGGCTTTCATAATATAATATAATCAACTCGCTTACTAACCATTTAAAATAATAACAAAGTAGACTTTTTATAAACAGACTTCGTTGTTCTTCATTTATAAATAAACAATATCTGTGTCCAAGCGGTACTATCGATATAAGAATGCCGGACAACTGGATGGATAAATTAAAATATTCAGATGAACTGACATTTTAAAAATCACCAAGACTCGTCTGCTTGGTCCATCATCTTATATTTATATTTATATATATATATATATCCAGATGTCTGGTATTTTATTATAATATCGGTGGTTACCGTACAAATTCATGTATTCCTGCAATTCCCTTGTACATTCAATACATACAAGATGGATATTTAATCAATTAAAATATTTAATCTTAAATTACCCTTAATTGTGAATAAAAAACGCAAGATTCCCACAGTATAATTCGTTTTTAAATTTAATTAAAAAATAATTGATGACTTTGATTTAATACTTACACTCTTTGCACTCACATCAAATGAACCATTATTAAGAATTTTATTAATATAAATGTTAAATTTATTTTTAAAATCCTTTGATTGAGGTATTGTGTGGAATAAGGGCGGATAAATGCATATGCCCTTTTTCCGTAAAATAAAAATTCTCTATTGATTTGTTTAAATAATTTGTAGATATTCTGTAATTGACATTTACCTGTTACCAATGATATTAAATTCTTTATCATATTAAATTTTCTCAAAATTTACAATTTCAATATACGCCCTTATTCCATACAGCAAGTCATAAAAACACACAAAATTGTGATAATAAATAAAATCATATATATGTATAGGTCTATTTAAAATAATTAAATGGTGAATATTTAATAAAATATCTAGAAATACACATTTTGTTTAGATTGATATAAAATATCAAGAACCTTTTAATGTTTGTTTATGCAAACTATAAAATTACTAAATAAAATATTAATAAAATTTGAATCCGCATTCCCCTTAAAATATTCTCAAGTGCCCTTTTGTAATAAATACATATTTGAGAGACAATTTTAAGAAAATTTATATATATATACGATTATTTTTATATTACAAAAAATTGTAGGACTTATATATTAAGTAGGAAAATATTATTAAAAGATTATTTTTTTTAAATACTATAGATTACAATAATTCATCCAGTGGGAAAATGTTAAAAACATATTACTTTATCAATTTCTTTTCTATGTCGTTGATTATCATCGAATAATTGATTAGTTTTTTTTCCTTGATGGTAAAATATATCGAATGGCTTAATCTGCAAACATGATAAATCCAATATATGAACATGATAAATCCAATATATCAAAATCATCTTTGTACTTTAAATATATGTGTTGAAAATTTACGCAAACATATCGGTAGAAATATAAAAAATCGAGTCATATTTGAAAAACTCCTTTATAGTAAATCCGTATTTTTTTATATATTTTTTTTATATGCCACATTATTCCAATGTCTGAATTTATGGAAAAAAATAAACATATATTGCTATATAAAAAGTGTGCAAGTAGTAGACATGTGACATACTCCACAATATAATTAGCATAGTTCCCCCTTTCGTCGATATTGTGTCATCGAAAATATTCAAATCCTCATTTCTGAGGTTGGATTTATAGCCGAACCACTTCTGGGATTCGAACCCTGACAATCCTAATGGTATCAGCTCTTCATGAATATGGAATCTGATCGAAGTTCTCACGTGCACAACTTCTTCTATGCAAATCACCATGAATTATGTCACAATCTATTGATTCCGCCTTATTCATGCCACTACCTGTGAAAATAATATTTATTAAATATTTTAATATCACCAGTGAACTATATATCGACGGTTTAATCTGCAAACGGAATAACTCCACTTGTTTCTTTCAAAAATTAATTTTTATTGCGGTAACGGGTTTTTTACTAGGTATCATCAAGAAATAATTGTATGAAATTCTACTACAAACTAATTTTAAAACGTAATATACGATATAATATTTATTGAATAATAACTTAAATAATATTGGATTTATCATGTTTGCAGATTAAGCCATTCGATATATTTTACCATCAAGGAAAAAAAAACTAATCAATTATTCGATGATAATCAACGACATAGAAGATAAATTGATAAAGTTATATGTTTTTAACATTTACCAACTGAATGAGTTAATGTAATTTATAATATATTTTTTTAAATTAATCTTTTAACAATATTTTACCACAAAGAGTATACAAGTCTTACAATTTTTTGTTGTATTTATTAAAAAAGAGGGCACTTGATAATATTTTAAGGGGAATGCGGATTCAAATGATATTAATTTTATAGTTTGTATAAACAAATATTAAGAGGCTCTTGATACTCTATATCAATCTAAACAAAATGTGTATTACTAGATATTTTATTAAATATTTACCATTTAATTATTTTAAATGTACACATATATATATGATTTTATTTATTATCATGAAAATTGTAAAGAAGTCCTCGAGGCTATAAAAGCTACCTTATTACATCTTCTTTGGGGGTGTTCTTAAAATACACATACATATATATAAATTAATGTGTCTGTATAATTAAAGTAGGACGTTTTCCACGTGTAGATAATATAATGTGTCTCAGATAACACGTTAATTAATTAAAGAGAACTAACCTGAGCCGAGTAAAAGAGGTATCTTCTTATTATACGGAAAACTTTCACATAATCTAAGATTGTCATTTAATACTGTATTTCATTCGAGACATATTCACAGTTTCATTGATATTTGATTCATAGAAACTATTAGCATTATTTCCACGTGAAGAGGTCCATTTTGTGTGATTTGAATTTTGCGTGTGACATTTTAGACATTGATGATTGAAACGTGTGTTTATTCTGTGTGACATAAAATTTGAATATTTCTCCCCATGGGATTAAAAGGGGTTCAAAAGAACGCATTATGTCCCATTAGAATGAGATTTCTGGTATTTGTTATGTCGGATACTCATCCCTATACATTTTTATACATATGACGTATAAATTGGCAAAAATATTTAGGTTTTTTAGAAGTTGTTACAAATTTGGCTTTTTTTATATACAAAAAGGTGTTAATTGATTGTCTGTTGTTGATTTTATCTATTACTAGTTACACAGGTCACCGACTTAATAATCAGTATTTACTTTACCTTACAGGAAATCAGAGTAAACCTGGATCAAGACGATCGTTCGGGATTTTAATATTATTATTCCCGATCTCCCAGTCGTAATAACCAATCAATTGATTTTTTTTTACTTAAGTGGAATTTGAACCCATGGCCACAGTGTTTGTAGACACACACCTTATCCTTTGAGCTATTAGGCTGGTTTTTAGGAGTATCTTAATTAATTAAAAGTAACCTTTAAACTATCAATACTCAATCTAAAATGTATATTTATTAGTAGACTTATCCTATTTTTTTAAATAATTAATTAATTCATTTCACAGTAATTTTTTTTATTCAAAATTAGGCTTTTTTTAAATAATAAACACTTAAACACATGTGATATTTTTTTATAATTGAACTAGAATTTAATATCTACAATTAACTACATAATTTGATTAAATTAACCAGAGAAACATATCTTAAACACGTGGATTTTAATGCTAAAAAACTAACCTAACCTAAGGTGGTTGAAAAATGATTTGTTAATAATGCATACAGAATTATAATAAATATTTTTTTTAAATCTTATTCATAACTTTGCATTAGGTTAGGTAAGCTTTATTTTTAATAAAATTAATCATTAAAAAACTGTCAAATTTTAATAATATCCAATAAATAGTAGGTATAATATTTCCATATCCTGATTGATAAATTAAAAAACTACAATTAATATGATTTATGAGTCGGACAATGAAATCCCGTTCGCATTTCCGGGACATTTAATCCTGGATATAATTTGAATAGTATTTGTATTTGCAACACCTTCGATATTATAATGATATGTACGATATTATATATTGCTCGGTGGCACAATGGATGGTCGCATTGTTTGATATTGCCCTTCATACTTTTTGTATGGACCGATATCATTGATATTTTGCATATCCTTTATGTAATGATGGATTCACTATTATAAAGTGGATTATACTGTCAGTCTGAGTTTGCGGTGGATGAGTTCACTTTTTTAGTCACTAATAATATTTAAAAAAAAACATATTTAAAATATTGAGTAGTTTTATTATAACAATCGAAAGTGACTCCAAATAAATATTTTATGAATAATACAATAAGTACTTCATTTGGATTGGAATTGCAATTTTTCTCAATAAATATAAACTAGCTTAGGTTTGGTAAATTAAAAATTATTTTGCTTAAAGGAACTCTCGTATTTACTATTTATTCATTTTATTAGTATATTTTATTATAAATATTCGTTCTTTTTTATATAATAATGACCATAAAATATACTGGAAAAAGTATATTATATAAAACCTTTTTACATTGTTACATCTTTTTATGTTTCATGTTCTGACTGACGAGTGCTGCATTATCATCACTGCGTCTTGGGATCTTCCGTAATGCTCTAGTGGTACTTCAGTGTGTGTGTGTATATGTATATATATATATATATATATATATATATATAAATATATATATATATATATATATATATATATATATATATGTGTGTTACAAATTCTTTCAGAGTATATAAATCTTTTTACCTATAACTAACATGAGAATGTTTTATTTAAATTTGACATGAATTATAGAAAGAATGGGGAAAAAAATAAAAAGCCATTTACAAATTTGCAGATTAATAAATAATAACAAATATAAAAGCAATATTAACAAAACAATTACAAAATATAATGCTTAAAAACTAAATAACAGTTTGTTTGGGTAAAACCAAATTTGAGTTGAGTGGATTTTTAAAAATAATATCAGTTTTGGAAGGTATAAAAAATATACTGACATCACTTTTATTTTTGAAAATAACCCAACCCCATTAACATAAAAATATTTAGTTTAAAAAGTGCTATTTTCAATATATCCAGGTATGTACAATATTTGAACGATTTACTAAAATACCATTATAATTATCATTAAGAACATCAGCAATTCACATAAAACTTTTAAGATCATTTTATTTATTGGTTTAGTAGCAAATAATTTTTAACATACATACACACTATATTTTTAATATATTTTACAGATTTTATACAAACATCTATATATGTATGTAATATTTTTAGTATATTAACGCACTTCGCTAAGTGACACCACTAATGGATCTCCCCGTCTCTCTGTTTGGCTCGACTGTTGCCAATTTACAATTCAAATTCTCCTTTTCTCAAAAACATGTCATTAATAAAATATGCCGTGGATCGATGGGGTGGCTACGTGTATGAGGGACCACCAGGGCAGTAACAGTCTTTAACGGCGCCCAGCATACCTAGTACAAACTATTTAAAAAATCACATATGCAGTGATGTGCCACAGTCAGACAAATATGTCCTCTTTCCACACAGAGTCTCTTTTCTTCATATGCGGGCATCTTTTTTTTCCTTGACTAATATATATTATAAGACTAATTTTTTTTTACACCCCAAGGAGCTTTTTGTGAGAGGGTATTTTTAGAGGGTTTTTTAGACACAACAACGTGTTAATTAATTATCTGTCGGTGATCTTAACTATTACTAGTTACACAGGTCACCGACTTAATAATCAGTATTTACTTTACAATACAGGAAATCAGAGTAAGCCAGGATCAAGACGATCGATCAAAATTTTATCAATATTATTCCCGATTATAACCCATGACTAATGTATTTTTTGCCACGCGTCTTATCCCCTGAGCTTTTACATTGATATTCAATATAATAGTGTAATGAGAATGTGTGCGTGCGGTGCGTTTGCGTGCACACCAATACTGCCAAGTCTATTCGTATACACACGACTCACTAACACACCATTATATTGAATACGGCCCTAAGTGTCTTGCATTTGTACTTTTGTATTGTATTCTAAATAAAAAATAACAGAGCATTTTCAATTTATTAATACCAATTTTTATCTGATTATTAACTACAATTTGTCGCTAATTTCAGCGAATAGACAATACTTTAGTAACCTTTAATAATATTAATTAAATAGAGCCAAATATTGATACTGTGTTTTACCTTTTAATCGAGTAATATTAAATAATGTTTTATTATTGTTGAGAGTTGATTTATTTGTCTACATTGGGAGCGAATCGACTATAGCTACACCAAAATACTACTCTAATATACTTTTTTTAATAAATATATATCTTTTAATACTCGTGTTGGATTGAAGATAAATAATCGTTTAATCATCTTTTATTAATTAAATATATTTTTTATGTATATAGTTGACCTACTCTCGATGGTCTTGATACTTTAGTGTTCATCCCCCGAACTACTCACTACAAACATACACGAATGTACAAACCTTCAAACAAATGCAAAATGTATAAAAACATGACACGGAATAAGTACGTGATATAAATAATATCCGAAGCCACAGAATATAGCTTGAAGCTCTCTCAAATTAGCGCCATGCTTTGACACTAACTAAAATCCACAAACACTTTCGCATATCTCCTTTCAAATATTCAACACGCCGCTAATGACATCTAATAAATATGTAGAAAGTATCAGGCGTTTGTCTGATAATTCATATATTGGATTAAATCATTAGTAACTACACGTACACTTTAAATTATTTGACTTTGGATCGAGAGTGCGAAATGGCTTTGAAAATTATTTTCAACCTTACCATTATACTTTCGATTATAAGATATTTAATAAGTTACTATCTGGCTTTTAATATTGATAAAAATAGCAAAATGCAGTGAATGTTAAAAATGCACAATTAATATTTGGAGCAATTCTAAAGTCAAATAATTCTACGTTGCATTGGATTTCTTAAAAAAATGTATTAATATTTCAAATTAATTCAATATAATAGTGTAATGAGAGTGTGTCCGTGTGGTGCGTATACAAATAGAGTTTCAGTCGGCCAACTCTATTTGTATATGCGCCAATTCTATTCAAATCTACCACGAATCACTCTCAATACTCTATTAGGGTCATATTTGATAAAATATCCTAATGAGAGTGTATACGTGTGGTGCATATGTGTGCACAACAAAACTACTAAGCTGTAGTCTATTCGTACACACACGACTCACTAGCACACTCTTATTATATTGAATACAGCCGTCAAATTCACCCAATTTTTTACATTAGAGTATGAAATATGCAATCCTATATTTATACATATTTAAACAATGGTTTTTTTGAAAAGCATTAAATTTAAATTGGGTGAATTTTATTTGAAAATAATTTATTTATTTCCATATAAACGCTCATAAGAGCTTTTTTGAATAATAATAATAAAAAAAGGTTTAAAACAAGTACATAGGTGTATAAAAATAAATAATAGTATTATAAAGAAACGTATAAATAGAACGAATAAAAAATAATATATAATTCTTATACATTAGAACTGCAATAATTATTCGAGTAATTGAATACAATAAAAATTAATAGATTGAATGATTTTTTTTATTAAATACGATAAAGTATACATTCTTCGCTCTCTGAATAAATATGTTATACTTTCAATTATAGAATTGTTGTATGAAAAGATCATGGGAAACATACTTTTGTAAAGATAGTTTAACCCTTTTTAAGAAGTAGTCTAATGATCCTGGTTTATTTTAACGCTTCAAAAAACTCTTTTCAATGTCCACTCAACCGTGGAACTAATGATGTCGAATTAAAATGTCATATCGTCAATACTGACACTTCCTCATCATCAATCATATCGTCCAGAAGGGGTGGGTTTATGGTGAAAATCGGATGAAATAAGAGTGAAAGTCTCCGAACAGGATGTTGTATGATAATACTATTAATATTCCACATGCTTCTAAATATTGTATAAAAGTAGAGTATTGTATTGTTAATATATAATGTGGGGAGACAAACAGAACAAGCACATGTCAACCCTTTCAGGCCGCCATTTGAATATTATTCAAATATTTCGTGATCTATTATCGGACCACTGCGATCGGCTATGGGGTGGTTCAAGATCTAACAAACATTTTTTTTTAAATATCATAAATATCATATTAAACAGGTACCTCTTCAACAATTTTTTTGCATGGTTGAAAGTGTCTTTAATAAATTATCAGTAATTATTAGCAAATTCCTATTATTTTTTTTATTTTTGGACAGGTATATAATAATATAGAAAATAATTAATCGACAATTTTCAAATTTCATTTCATTATATAGAGAAATTTATAAATATACAGTTTAATATACTATTCTATATTATAATATGTATATATATATATATATATATATATATATATATATATATATATATATATATATATATAATTAAAAAAATATTATTATATCATACCGCAGTACCACTAGAGCATTACGGGGGATCCCAAGTCGCAGTAATGATAATTCAGCACTCTTCCTTCAGTCAGAAAATGAAACATAAAAACTTAAAAAAAACATAAAAAGAAGAAAAACATAAAAAGATAGAACAGTATGAACAGGTTTTATATAATATACTATTTCCAGTATATTTTATGGTCATTATTAAAAAAAAAATGAAAATGTTGATAATGAAAATATATAAAAACACTTACTAATAATATTAAATACCAGAGTTTCTTTAATCTTAGCTTTCCAAAAATATGATCACCTCATCAATACTTGATGTGATTTCAATGCCCCGAAATCGACTATCGAATCGAGGTGTAACTATTATATATATATATATATATATATATATATATATATATATATATATATATATATATATATATATATATATTTCACGGTTTGAATGTTTTTAAATAATTAAATATGAACAACCCTCGAGTACAAGAAGAGAGATTGTATGCACACGTGAATGAGGATTGTAATACAAAAAAAAACTAAATAATAAAAGCCAGTCTATTTACCGACAGGACGCTGTTATGGGTGCCTTTGTCTGTTCAACACTAAACCATACATTTACTATCAACCTTTTATTATACAAGATCCTTGGGGAATGTTTATTGAAGATGATACTGATGAATATTTCAAAAAGACTGTTTATTCGAAATATGATATTAATTTTTACAATCATAAGTACCTTAACAATAAAACTTCATAATCTTATAATTGAACTACTACAATAAAGCATTTTAACACGTGGTATATTTTTTTTGAGTAAATAAGCAAAAAATAATAGCCTAAGGTGTGTGGACGATTGAAAGTCATTTTGAGAATGTGTTGTAAAATAGTTCTTCAACTATTAAAACCTTGTGTGCTTTTAGCATTAAAGATAATATATTTTATTTTTATAATACATTTTAAAATTAAATAAAATCTGTTGAAAAAATCCAATTTCTTCAAAAAAGCTACTTGACTTGACCGAGTTTCGAGAATGATTATTATACAAACTTATTAATTTATTGTTATAAAAATGAAATAATGACTCGGGAGTTAAGTAAATCACCGTTTGAAAAATTATATTTATTGGTAAAACTAGTTATAAGATTAATTAAACATTATGAGTGGCTAGAATTTTTACTTCCACTAAATAAATAATAATTTATTTCATATACATATTAATTATAATAAAATATGACGGTCCTTTACAGGACACAAGAATTTTGAAATTATTTAATAAATTTATTTATTATATATTTTATCTTTGTTATATTCTTTATATTTTGATATAATCGAAGTCTTGTACGATATTTTTCTTTGAAATTAATTGTATATGGTTTAAATAAATAAAATAATATATTACTCATCTTTGGGTGAATTTAATGTACAATAAAAAAATATTTTGAACTGTTTATAAAATTGGCAGTCTTTGAATCATTAGTGCAATAATATGAACCCTTCTGTATCCATTCTTAGACCGAATATTGTGAAATACCGATAATGTATGCGAGGCATATTAAAATACAATACTCTCTTTCACGGCCCCTATTTTTGAACCCGCCTAATGATACTGTATTTTTTATATACACAATAAAAAGGAAGAGTGTTGGTCGACAAAAGCCGCCAATACATTTCTGATATAAGTGGATCAAACTTGGGGGAATACTCTTTTGCAATGTGATGCGCTCCTTTATCTGAGGATCTTATTGCGTTTTAAATATTAAAAGAATCTATGACATTTGAATAAGCTAAATAATGAACGACTGGAACTATAGAAATATATGTATATATATTTAAAAAAATCATTAGTAAAATAATCCACGGAGACCAATACCATCGATATATTAGCAGGCCATACACCTGGATGTTTAAATATAAAAATAGTGGACCAACCAGATAGTTTGACAGAGGTAACACTAATTGTCTCACTCAGACTCGTCTACTTGATATTTAAGCATCCAGTTGTATGGCCTGTTAATATATCGGTGGTATTGCTGAGACTCGAAAAGTGTTCAAGTTGTACAAAAACACAGGTAATGTTGATTGATCTCATTTTTATACGATTAATTTGATTTGTATGAATTTAATAACTGGTTTTTTGATTCACACCATTAATGCCTGAAATATTTTATTCCTACCAAATTCAACGAAATTCAGTGAAAATAATATGACACACAAAAAAATTCAGCGCAATTTTTATCTTTAGTTTTTTTTAATTAGGAGAACATTCAATGTCATGACCCTAATATTTATTTCAATACATATGTCATCTAAATTTCCATAATGATTAATAAAAAAAACAATTATATCAATACTGGACATATTTTCGCAATTTTATGATCTTATGCCAACGTGTACGAATTTTTCATATATATATTTTTAAATAGAGTAGTTTTTATCCAAATAACATAATATTTGTATGCTGGTATCGAAAATAACTCTTTCTATTAAGTTGATCTCCATATATATAAGAAATATCTCCAAAATGCATATATTTATTGATGTAAACTCACCCCATACGTCAAATTATTCACAATCAGTTGAATTTTTGTATAAAAAAATAAACCCAAGCTTCAATCCAAACAATAAAACAGATGTTCTCGGTGAAATCGGGTCAAAAAATTCAAATCTATTGAGACGCGCATATAAAAAAGATGTGACGGGGCAGAAGAAATTCAACCCCCCATAGCAGAAGCAGGTGGACAAATAAATAATAAAAACGTATTAATTAAATTAATATGTTTCTTTCAAGATTGATTGGATTAATTGGCTTTTTTTATGTTTTCTTCGACTAGTGATCTTTGTTTATTTATTATAGGAATCGAACCCTTTGATCGAGCCCTCGTCTTCTTTGCGGTGTTCGGCTTTGAATGCCCCCCAAAAATCCCATATCTCTGAATGTGAAAGAGACTTTTTTATAGAAGGTCTCTTTCATTATTATTATAATACCCGAAAGCAGTTCACCGGTATAATATCATCAAATAGATCAAGGCCAAAAGAGATGAGATAAACAGAAGTGGATCTTCACGATCAGCGACGAATAAAACTTGCGTATCGATCCATTGATCTTTTAAAAAATAATCCAAGAATAATTCATATTAAAACTCCACAATAATTAACCCGTTGCACCCATATGTCCTGAATATTAATCATATTTTGTAAATTTCATTCAAAATCATTAAAGAGAATAGTCAAAACTATTACACAACACTCTACATTTTTATCATATTAATTTATTACTTGAGAAATTTGAGTTGCTACCTATTTTTTTATTGTTAATATCACAATTCTGATTTAATTTTTAATTCTATTGTTCATTAGAGAGCTCGGTGTGAAGATACAATATCTGATTATGTGGAAAAGTTAAGGAAGAAGTAGATGAGTCCATAGAAAGAAATATATATGAGTCATCGCAAGTTATGGCCACTGTCCAATCAGCGATACGAATATGTGAGAACTGTTCATTATTCATACAAAGAACAACTTATTAACTTATTATTCATACAAAGAACCTTTTATAATGCAGCTTTACTTAGTTTAATTATCACTTTATCAATTAACAATTCAAATACTAGCAAACATTAAAAGCATATCCAAGTTTTGTAGTAAAGAGTGGATCCATATATCCTAATATTTGAAAGGGAAAAGGAGCGAATTATCGAACTCACCATTTAGAACACTGCGCGGCTTACATTTTTATTATACATATTGATATGAATATAACAATTGATGTATTATAACTGAAGATGTAATAGCTAATAACTCAAGAGGAAAAGACGTGTGGCTACAAATACTGTGGTCATGGGCTCAGATCAAGAATTTTTTAATTGATTTGATCGGTTATTACGACTGTGAGACCGGGAATAATATGAATAAAATCCCGATCGATCGTCTCGACCCAGGTTTACTCTGATTTCCTGCATTGTAAGGTAAATACTGATTATTAACTCGGTGACCTGTGTAACTAGTAATAGTTAATATCACTGACAGAAAATTAATTAACACGTTGTTGTGTATTAAAAAAACCTCTCAAAAAAGACCCTTTCTAAAATAAAAAAAGCTCCTCGGAGCGTAAATGAATATATATATATATATATATATATATATATATATATATATATATATATATATATATATATATATATATATATATATATTATTGAGCACATTTATAAAATGTTTTTTTTTAAATTATTTTTTAACAGTTACACAAGATGACCAATAGGATGGACTTGCCTTCTAATATTCATAAATAATTTGCAGGAAATCAGAGTAAATTTTTATCTAGAAATTTTTCATCACGTAGGCTTATGATTTTTTATTCCAATTTGAACACAAGATCGTATTGTTTTTATGTAGAGAACTTGTTCATTGTTTTTAATACTGACATACCTTTGGATTTACCCCTATTTGAGTATATATATATATATATATATATATATATATATATATATATATATATATATATATATATATAGATATATATATATATATATATATAGTTATATATATATATATATATATATATATATATATATATATAAATGAATGTATAAATATCAATATGGCGGACCAAGTAGACGAGTCTGAATGAGACAATTAGTGATGCGTCCGTCAAACTCATCTGCTTGGTCCGCCATCTTTATATTTAAACACTCAGTTGTATCGCCTGCTAATATACAGGGTGAAATCAACTGTGAATATTTTAGGGAGCTGTTAGGTTATCGATCACTCGTACTCGATCAGTCCAGTTTATATTTTAAACGTCTACAAAGTGGCACTATTTAGATTCGCTCATAAACGTCACACAACCCCCGTCTAAATTGCATATTACAGGTATCGATTTGACAGGTTTAACCTGGGACTATCGAGCTGTGAATATGGTATAGTAAAGTGTTAGCAGTCACAGTCACAGTGTATTAATTACATTGTGAGCGGAAACAGGGCCCTAACATATTGTTCATTGTTCGGCTGAAGAGCGAACATGTCATTATCACATCTCCTTTGTAAATAAATGGCCATCGCAAGTGAAAACAACTACCATTTGCATTCCCGTGTATGCATTATGACTATAAGAAGACAATACACATTAAAAACAAGCTTTTATATTTGCACCCATTGGAAATTGGGCATTGATCCCACTCACATTTCTTAAAGAAGTCCACGAGGACATTAAGTTAAAAATGATCAAAGCAAATATCGCAGATTTGAGTAAAAAACATTACTAACTTCCCGACTAACCCAATCATAAGACATGTAAATAAAATCAAATATGCCTCGACGAAACCTAAGTTCATTTTACCAATGAACTTCCAAAGCTGATATTATTTTTAAAAATAAAATTAAATTTCCAATAATCCACTCAACTCAAATTTGGTTTTACCCAAACAAATTGTTATTTAGTTTTTAAATATTATATTTTGTAACTGTTTTGTTAATATTGCTTTTATCGTTGTTATTATTTATTAATCTATAAATTTGTTATTAATCTATAAATGGGTTTTTATTTTTTCCCCATTCTTTCTATAATTAAATACTATTATTCATTTGAAATTTAAATAAAATATTTTCATGTTAGTTATAGGTAAAAAGTCTATTTCCAAAGATGTATTGTTCTATCAATCAATGTAAAAACTTATGCATAATAAAGAAATTGTAATAATAATTGATCCCGCTGAAAGGTTGCAAACGAGTCTATTCTGATTTATTATTAATCATATGTAGATAGTGTGTGTACGAATAGGCTGGAGATTGGTCTACAAGCATACTCACCACACGCACACACTCTCATAACACTATTATATTATATACGGCCCACAGTTTAATTGATATCAATGATGTATTCAATATTATTAGTGAGTCGTGTGTGTACGAATGGACTGGAGCTTGGTAGTAGTACCCATTGGTGTACACGCATACGCACCAAACGCACACACTGTCATTACACTATTATATTGAATAGTGCGAATATAGTGTCATGCATAAAAACGTGCATCACTCATACATGTAAACGTAGTGTACACGCAATAAAATTTGAATTAGCGAGACGACGAGGCGGTAGAAACACTAGAGTTTCATAGATTTGGTGCCGTCTTTACAAGTATTATTTGCATCTCTATATATATAAAGTCATTGGGCTCACTGGTTTTTTTTTATATTAATATTAATATAAGCTTCTCGTTATTTTTGATTAAAATTATATTTTTATAACGTCAGATAAAAACTAACAAACAGTAAGCTACATGCACAGATAACTCCCGAGTTACGCAGTTAGCTGTTTGAATAATTTGACCTCTCAGATTGAAAATTATTCTTGTTAGTCATAGATATAAACATAAGATATGGCATGAGTGGCTAAATGCGTGGTTAGTTCAAGTGGCCAAAATCATAAGTTACCTGTCAAACATTATACTGTAAACAAACACCCATGAATTTATGGTCCAAATCTGCTAGTTAATTTTCTTCTAATAATTCTGAAATGTTTGGGAGTCTGATTTCGTCTTTTTTTTGTTTTATTTGTAAACATTTCGGCAGGCCAAAGTTCTGAAAGTCTGACAGTGATGTCTGTCGAAATATTTATATCAGATAATTTTCGGAATAGTGTTGCCGTATAATGTAATTTTAATTTAATTTGGAGACAAGTCTGTATTGAGTCGAATATCTGTAAATGTACATAATTCGTATACTTTAAGTTGATTTGATTGATTGAAAGTGTGATTCATGATCGGGTTCAAAGTTGAATGGTATCGGTGCAAAATGTCACAGGTTCGTTAGGTTTAAACTCGACAAAGGCCCACGTGGGTTGAACACGTCGCATAAATATCACACAATCCAAAATACAACCTCGACTTATTTATTTTTCGAGCCATTGTTGTGGGCTTTTTCTCTCATTAAAAGTAAAAAAGTGACTCGTCGAATGCGATTATGAATTCATATATTCGAAGCCCAGGAAGCAGACACTTTGCAATAAAAACAACACACACTTTCACAATCGGGTAATTAATTTTATCAAAATAAAAAGTGTTAGGACAATGAATGAATCGCATATGTATATTTATATATTTATATGGGTACCGGCATATAAATTGTGTATTGAAATAATTGTAATTATTGACAAGCACTGTATGGAGTAACAATATTTGATGGCTATTGTCTTAGTTAATATCTCATATTATGCGGGTTGGTTATTTGTATGACAGCTTTTTTGAATGCGATTCATAAGTGTTTAATTGGACCATCTGTCCATATATTTTTTATCATTACACATATATTCCTTAATTATAGATATCTAATGAAATCAAGTCGAAATACATATATTAATAGGGAACAAAAATATTAATTTGAGATACTAACCTACACATTCATTTCATTAAATTGTTAAAAAAACCTCGATATAAAAGATGCCTTTATCAGAATGTATACTTGCTGTTTCTATGAATCAATAAATATCATTTACGAGTGCAAAGGGTTAATTTTGTTTTAAAAAATATTCGAAGAATATATATTTGAATAAAAAGAAGAAATGAAATTTATAATAACAGCATTTAAAGCAAAAAGTCAATTAATAAATAAATAATTAAAATATAAGGCATACATTATTGAGTATGAATAATAATAATATTCAGACCAAAATATAATACAATAATAGTAAAAATAACAAATAATTTTCATGTAAATTATATTTTATTTCAAACCTTTAAAGGTTAACTTAAGTTTTAAATATATAAAATGGACAGAAATCAGTTATGAATGCAAAAGCCCTATTTTATTACTTATTTGATTTAAATTAAAATAAATTAATATTATAGCCAGTTAGTGTATTATAATTTCAAGTCGTCATTAGTAGACTTTTATAGTAATTAAATAATATTGAGTGAAATAAATCTTTGATTAGATCTTGCATTCTAATATATTTATACTAAAACTTGTAATCCTTCATTTTGACTGATTATGAAAGGTAAACTTTGAATAAAAATAATTACGAGTATTTAGATTTGTTTGCCCATTTAGTTTTATTTTTTTGTAGAACCACTCTTAAAACTTTTTAATTGAGATGATTAGAAGGTAAAAGATACAAATTTATAATAATTCATGATTTCAATATTATTGTCAAAAATATGGCTTTGAAATATATTTTATAATATATTTTTTTATCGTAAATGTTGAGTATACTAAGCAGTTTGACAAACTTATGAAACAAAGTGTAAAGATTTGATTTGATAGATATTAAATTCCCACATTTATCGTTGCTTTCAATAGATAGACGCACATTTAAATAAGGTCAGGGGTAACAGAAGACGATCCCTTCATATTAGAATGATGTCTTATGATGGGGTCTCATCCCGAATAATATAATATTTTAAAGGTGATGATAGTCATAGAGAGCTGTCATATATTTTGATACTTTTCAAACCCATCTCACCTTTCAATATCCGGACATGTGATATGCAAATCCAGCCCTCGTCGAAAGCGAAAGCTTCCAACTCTATTGATTTAGAGTATGACAAAAAGGGCTCAGGTCGAAAGTGAATTTGTATGAAAAAAAATTTAAAAAATGAGTGTACTAGTCGAACAATCAAAGGGGACCTTTTGAACACATGTCGAATATAAAGCAATGCATCCGTTTCTATTCAATTATAAATAACGCAATGTTCAATCAAAACTGTCATTATTTACTAAGTAGGATAATTTTAATTGAAATTTTCAATTTGTTAATGTTTTTTTATTTTCTGCTTGATTTTTTTAAATTTAATTTTTGCTTTAAAGCTTTTTTTATCGATTAGAAGAAAGTAAAAAAATGTGAAATTACTATGCATTATAAAATTAAATACATCTAAAATTATTTAATATTTTTAAATGCTCTGATTTGTTTTTAATACGAAGATAATATGAAAGAAGTTTGAATTTTTTTATTAAAATAAAATAATATAATGCGGTTTTCACACGATGACAACACTCATCATAATATTTCAAAAGCGAGTCTCCCGATTAATACTGTTTTTTGAGAATTGTCATTTATTATCCCTTATTAAATATCTCTAATATTATTTTGAAATTAATTTAATAAAATTATCATTAAAATACCTGTTTCGAGATTTTAGATATGTATTAATTGTAGTAAAATAATAATATGAAATATTATTCTTCCATCTGGTAACACTGATGGTTGACAGACCCGCACATACATACACACACCTTAGACAATTATATATATTATAATTAAAACAATAAGCAATACATGGATAATTTCCTAATGATGATGATAATATTTTAATTGGAGTATTATTCAGGCTACATTATACAATTTGGGGTATTATTAAGGCTACAACCAATTTTATTACAAATTAATAGGGAACGACAGCAGCTTATCATTATTAGCCGAAACAAATATGTATGGTTGCAACGAATAGGTGAACGAAACGGTAATTTTAGTGGATTGACTTGGAAGTCCAAAAATAAATGTTATATTTAAGTTTATGAATAAATAGATTATTAGAGAAAAAAAATTCATTTTGCACAAAATTGTTGAAAAGGATGAATTTTATATGAAAAAGGTTTATTTTGAATGAAAATTGGGTGAATTTGTAGTGAAGTGATTAATGTTTAATACTATGTCATATATTTATAAATAAAAGTGTTATTTAATTATTTTTTTTGTATTGTTTGCATTTTTTTTCTCCTTCCTATTGTTTTACCCATGCCATATTTTTTAACTTCAATAACTAAGTTTTTTCAATAACACAAAAATTCAATTGAAAATTATATTTTTTAGACTTCATGTTACATTTCTAAAAATCAATTAAAGAAGTTAATATTCTTTTTATTTATATGATTTTGTTGTTTTGTTGTATTTGTTAATACTTTTTTAAGCCAAAAACAATAGCGAATACAATATACTTGGTGTGATTAAAAATTATTCCAGTCTTAAGTAAAATTTTACATGTAGTCAAGAAGTAGTTTAAGAGTCAAGTCAACAAATAAAATAAAGATTGTTCACCTGCTTTCCATACAGTATTATAATTTTAAGTACCTGAATATATAATATTTTCGCACAGTATATCCACATTATTTATGTGTATGACCAAAAAATATCACAACCGGTGATAAAGTTTAATAATCGGCTATAAATGCGGGGAATTAATATGGGACATTAATATGTAGTGAATATTTTAAGGTGAAGGGTTCAATAGTTAAGGGCAGATGTTCCTCGTCTTAAATTGCACCCTCAATGTGCCTACACGATTTATTTTTAAATTTAAATAACCAACTCATTGAATGGGTGACCGTTTCATTTAACCAAATCTACGGTTTTTTATTATTCATTTTACTGGTTTGATTAGTAAAAATCATATTTGGAAAATTATTTAAGATATCGACTATACACAATTACTATTCAAGATGAAAATCATCACTATCATCCGATGATGGCAATTGATTAAAATGTTTAGACAATTTCCTCCTTCAATTAATATTGGATTTTTTATAATTTTGTGAATTTATAGTAATTCCTCCACCCTCTCTAACTTGAAAACGGTGGGATTTATCAAAAATGGTTTGAAACCAAAATTTGTTACAAATTTGATTGTCTACAATGTTTTCTTAGATGTCAACATCATTGGAGATATAGAAACTGAGACAATCGTGAAAAACTGATTATTGTGACCTTTGACCTCGAATAACTTCTAAACCCGTCACATTTTTCAGACCACCCTTAGAATATCAAAATAAAGGTGTATGCAGCTTCTTTGCTAAAATTCCGAGGTAAAACCCTAATTTGACTTGGGCTACTAATAGATGTGTTCGGTATATATGGCTGTGTGTGTGTGAGGTGAGATACACGCTGTTTACGAGGTACTCCCAAAAATAAAGAATAATACACATACAAAATGATATTTGTGTGATGCAAACAGCCGCAAGTAGTCCCTTATTACAGAAAATTTGTGATTTGATGATTAATTTTAATCACATGTTATATTTTATGAACTCTATGTTATTTTTTGTTAGATACCGTGACGCCTTTCCTATTGGCGGTAGTCCCTTTATAAGGGGTTGGCCAGGCCACCTTGGCCTTTCACGGGAGAATATAGTAGAGATGGTTTCCCAGGCCACCACACAGCAATGAGTACTTAAGATCTAGTTTGCTAAGCTAGATCTATCTAGATCTACGAAGTGACTCCGGTGCTGTGAATCGAACCCGGGAGTCTTCACTCACGAATCCGTCACACTAACCACTGGGCCACAAGGCGGCTCTTATTTTTTTAAGTAATACACGAAATGTATAATATTTAAATATTATTGTCTTTATGATGAAAAAAAACAATATTTTTGTCTCTCTCTGACCCCCTCAGGCCGGGATGGGTATTTTGTATTAATAACCCATCGAATTTTATTGTTTAGTTGCATATAAATGTAATTGAATCTCAAGTCTCGAAGATGGGTAATCTTCCCATGCGATTAGTTGTGGTCTCCAAGATACCATCCTACATATAATATTCAGGGAGAGATTGTAGCTGGGTGAATACGTAGTAACAGTGGTAGTCAGATGCAAATAGTGTGTCGATAAATTGTGTAGAATGTGCATCCAGTCAATCGTAGTGGGACTCCATACAGTATTAGCATACTATCCTATTACCAACCCTACATATTATATCCAGAACCGGATCCAGCCTCTAACTAATAACACAATTGATCTCTGAACCAGATCTGTGAAACAATAAAAAACATATATATAAGACTTGCAAACCAGTTTGGCCAAACCAGCCTCATCGAAGTGCGATCACACATAAAATTAATATATTTTACACCACACTTCTCAGATACAAATAATTACAATATACGAACGAAAGCACTTTGAATTACTACTTGTAAACGTTGTACTGTGTGTCTGTATTGTGAGCTCTCTTATTGGGCGTTAAAGTACGAACCAATTCACTTTGAATTACTACATATAAAAGATCATAGTGTATGTATACGTTTTACTGTGTGTCTGTATTGTGAGCTCTCTTATTAAGCGTTAAAGTACGAATTAAATCACATTGAATTACTACATATAAAAGATCATAGTGTATGTATACGTTTTACTGTGTGTCTGTATGGTGAGCTCTCTTATTAAGCGTTAAAGTACGAACCAAATTACTTTTAATTATTACACATAAAAGGCCATAGTGTATGTATACGTTTTACTGTGTGTCTGTATTGTGAGCTATCTTATTAGGCGTTAAATTAGGAACTAAATCACATTGAATTACTACATATAAAAGGCCATAGTGTATGTAAACGTGTTACTGTGTGCCTGTATTGTGAGCTCTCTTATTAAAGTACGAATTAAATCACATTGAATTACTACATATAAAAGATCATAGTGTATGTATATGTTTTACTGTGTGTCTGTATGATGAGCTCTCTTATTAAGCGTTATAGTACGAACCAAATCACTTTTAATTACTACATATAAAAGATCATAGTGTATGTATACGTTTTACTGTGTGTCTGTATTGTGAGCTCTCTTATTGGGCGTTGAATTACGAACTAAATCACATTGAATTACTACATATAAAAGGCCATAATGTATGTATATGTTTTACTGTATGTCTGTATTGTTACTGAGTTATGTTACTCTGTCAAAGTTGTGGCTATTTTTGGAAAGAAACCCACAAAAATGTGATTTTTACCTTTAGTTGACTTTTATTTTCAATAAGGGTGTATTATAAAAAATATTAATCGCAATTACCTATTTGAATTTCAAATACATAAAAAATATTCACAAAGGTTTCAAAGTACATGCATAATTATTATGTTTTTAAATCAGCTTAACAAAAAAATAAAAATAAAAATAATTGAAATTGCTAAACATTCACTAGTTTCGTAAATTTAATCCGAAAGATGTGGGTTCATGACCCGTACACATTTTCTTTAAATTTTATTATTTAATAAATATTTATAGCTTGTACCTAAGCTTATTATAATTTAATCAATCGCGTCGTGATTGAATTTGCCGAACATGTAAATTAGTATTCCCAAGAGTGTGTTGTCTATTGTCGATATTAAACTG
The DNA here is from genome assembly GCA_022606485.1 of Agraylea sexmaculata. Classification (NCBI taxonomy): domain Eukaryota; kingdom Metazoa; phylum Arthropoda; class Insecta; order Trichoptera; family Hydroptilidae; genus Agraylea; species Agraylea sexmaculata. The sequence goes on along the minus strand of JAGTTH010003818.1, from coordinate 197,627 downwards.
GTTTAATTTATTCATTTTGGCTGTTAAAACAGATTGATTGTATCGAGTCTGTCGGTAAGACATGGTCCAGGTTCGAATCCCGGTTCAGGGGTGCATATAACGTGGGAACGAACTCTCTATTCCTCTATTCCTATTTGCATACTTCTCTCGCAAATATCCGATATGCTAATACAACAACCCTGCTTTACTGAGACTAATCTATTAAAAAATACAAATTAACTACCCCAAACATTTATTTATACCATCGACATACAATTGTGATTTATTAAGATCGCTCTCTGCAATTATAATATTACTATTTATAAAATCATGTGAACAAGAACATTTTAATTTTAAACCAGACTATAGGTTATTATTGTTTATTTACCGCGAATGCTTCTGATTGGTCAAATTGTAAGACTGATCACTGTCATTAGTGATATTTCCATATTATTCTACTAAATAATTCTAAAAAATATATATGTATAATGTTTTTATATTCATTTATCAAAACTGTACAATATTTTTTTTATATATATAAGTAGATAAAATAAATCTTAATAATATTTCCTTATTTTGGAACACAGATATAATTCCAAGTATTAAAACATTAAATAAATCAGAAAAATATACATGTGTTATATTTTAAAAAAAATAATAAAAATGCAAGAAAACAAAATAAAAAGCATTCTCTTTTACATTTAGATATAAAATATATTTCTTTAGTAATTCATATTGTATGGTGTTTTAGTTATTCATATATTAAAATGCTTCATTTTATATATACATTAAATTAGACGATAATTTAGAAAATTAATTGCATAAATGATACAAAAATTATTTTAAAAATTCCCAGTTCAAAAATATTATAGAGAACGACAATTTCAATTTAAATATTTATATCATATGTATATTAATGATTGGTTTTTAATAAATTGAATTATCAGTTCATATAATAAGTGCAATAAAACCCATCAAAGGAGTAAGTATTAAAAATAGAACCAGTTACACAGTAATTATAATAAAACGGGTCTATAAAGACGATGTTGAGCATTTATTTTAATTAAATTAGTCATCGCAACACCTGATATTATAATAAGTGTATGAAATACTGCAGATAGAATTAATTAAAATGGAGTATGTATGGAAAGAGAGAGTTTAGTGCAAAGCCTATCTAAAAGTTACAAACTAAGCAAAGTGCAATAAAATAAGTCACGTTATATGTAGCAATCGTTATTTTGCGGTTACTAGTTTAGACACTCGTCTACTTTTATGTATTTACTTATAAATTTAAAAAAATAGCCTCTCCAATGCATTATTGAATTTTGGAAATGACTTTGTATGAAAAAAAATAAATACCGAGAAAAATATGGAAACACGAGAAAAGTTGGATACTCTGTAAAATTAAAGGAAAAGACACATTTTCAACCAAATCTATATATTTTTACAATGTATTAAGATTCACTTATATTTATAAACATTTATTTATTATTGTCGTATCGTGCTGCAGTACCACTAGAGGATTTCGGGAGATCCCAAGTCGTCAATTAAACATGAACACATTATATTATTAAAATTCTATGATATATTATTACAAAAAATTAAATACGTATTCATTATTAATATGCCATATTATGTAATTTTTATTTTTATTTCCCTATTGCGGACTTTGAAACCGATACCTTTATTATTATGTTAGTAGAACAAATGTCAAATATTAGTGAGTCTAGTCTGAGTTAGTGAATAGACTAGAGCTTAATAGTTTAAGTATACACGCATATGCACCGCACGCACTCGCTCTCATTACATTATTATTAATGTAACATATTATTGCGTATTTTGGTGCAAATATACCCATACATGGGTTTGGCTTTGATTATTATTATTAAAATGCACTAATTAGCTTTTATTATATTAAGACGATGACATTATTGATGAGCTTATTACATAGATATAAACATAAGATATCGCATGAGTGGCTAAATGCGCGGTTAGTTCAAGTGAATAAAGTGGCCAAAAACATGAGTTACCTGGCAAACATTATACTGTAAACATCTCTCTTCATATCTTCAGTTATATTTCACAGTAAAATGGGTAAATGCATTGTTACTACATGTCATATGGACTCAAACATACACTCAAATACACCTAGCCTCACTTTTTACCAAACACTACTTCTTTAACATGTTTTAAATATATAAGTATTGTTACAACCACTCTCAGTGGTCACTAGAAATGTGTTGAGTGAGGGAGACACGCTTATGCATTTATCTTATAGGACAGAAGAGTGCAACAATGCACGGGATAAACAAAATTAATCGACTTCATTACATGCAATGCGATATTTAATGTTTATATCTTGGGCCAAAATATTGTCACAACCAATCTCAGTGGTCACTACAAATGTGTTGAGTGAGGGAGACACACTTATGTCTTTATCGAATAGGACAGAAAAGTGCAACAATACACGGGATAAAGTTTACACGAATTATTTATATGCAATGCGATATTTAATGTTTATATCTTGGGCCAAAATATTGTCACAACCAATCTCAGTGGTCACTATAAATATGACGAATGAGGGAGACATGCTTAAGCCTTTATCGAATAGGATAGAAGAGTGCAACAATACACGGGTTTACACGAATTATTTATATGCAATGCGATATCCTATGTTTATATCCTTTACTTTTAATTATTTAATTTGATTGATCGTTGGTGTAGGAGTATTCTTGATGGCGTCACCGGTTGCATCCTGAATATTAAAAGGCATATTTCTCAGTGGTGAGGAGAGTTATTGCGATTGAAGTCGTGACGATGATACTACTGCTGCTGATGATGATGATGATGATGATGATGATAGCTGGCGGTCATGACAGACTATTGAAGATATGACGATGGATGCTCAGTCTGCGGTCGCCACTTCTTGGGCAAATTGGTCTGCTCTCCAGTAATCGCAATCACACTCCATTTCTTCATCAAATTACTACTCTTCTTTGTGTGTCTCATAATAATACTACATACATATAACTACCCCCTTAAGGTCAACGATGAGGGGTGAAACGGGTTATGTTCATATTGAACCCTTTCCATCTGTGACACTTTACATTTTTCTATCACCCACTTCAGGTAGGATTCAAACCCATGACCACGACAATTTTTACTTATTATTATTTCAACCTTTGTTTAAAATTAGAATATAAATATAATAAACTATAGTCTATTCGCATTTGATAGAGACAATCAAAACAGCCTTTCATATTAAGGCCCTCATTCATTAATCCAACGTAATACATTTAATAAATATTATTAATAAATATTAACTAGTTTTCAATTGAAACTAAAATATTTATATATTAATTATGTAATTCCAGTACGATTATAAAAAAATACTAAAGGGGCCCTAAGATTTTTTTTGTATAAAAAAAATAATTTGATAATAATAAAATTATTTATTTATTATGACGGCTTGAGAATCTTCGGTTTTATTAATATTTACAATAAACAAGTATGAGCTCACTTTATGATGTCATCGTTTTGGTTCAAGTTCGAATTCGAATTTGTTGTTGTTTACTTGCAATGTGCGTAGTGCATTTTTGTTGAAATTACGCTGTACCGTACATTTTTTCCAAAATCAAATCTGGCGGTCAATCACCTAATAAATAAATACGCAGATTCTCAAAATATTAATCGCAGATTTTTAAAATAATAATTAAAAATTGAAAAGTTAAACTAGCCGACTTTAATGAAGGTGTGGTTGTATTACATTTAATGTACCATCCCTTCGATTTCATTATTTTAATTTCAATACATGTTATATACATACATATCTATGTATATTTATTTACAAAATGATATCATTAGAAAATTTAACTTAACTTTGAAATAATTTTACCCAATCAATCTGTTATTTAGTTTTAAGCATAATATTTTGTAATTATTTTTATTAATGTAGAGTATTTTCTTGTTATTGTTTATTAATCTTCACATCTGTAAATGGGGGTTTTTTCCCCATACTTTTTACTATTTAATATTAAGTATCTCTTATGTCACTTAAAAATTATTTTCTCAAGTTAGTTATAGGTAAAAAGATTTATATATTCTATACACCCAAGTCTTATTCATAAGATGTTTGAATTACTGAAGTGTTGAATTTGATAAAGGCTTTTAAAATAGACAAATATTATGAAATAAATGAATTCCATATATATACTTAAAAAAATATTGAAGGCTTCAAATATGTAGTATAAGTTTATATTATTTTGGCAAAAAAATAAATTTTATTTTAATTGTAATTTGTTGAATTATTTGAATCTTAGAGAGTTATTTTCTATGCACAAAATAGGTATATTGATTGTTTTGTTACACTGTTAAAAAGGTTGAATTTTATATGAGAAAGATTTAATTCGGAATTAAATTATGATAATATTTATAAATATTATTATTTCAACAATATTTTCTCCTTTTTTTAATTTTTGAAAAAAGTATTAATAAGCAAAAATAATGATGGCTTCAAATATGTTTTACAGAAAATATACTTGACACCATCAATATTTTTATGTTTGACGATTGGGGATCTTTAATTTTTTAATAAAAAAAATGTAATAAACTCATCATTTATAATTATAAATCGATACTTTATTAAACATATCGTAGCTTCATATTGTTGTTTTGTTAATGTTTCAAATGAAAACAGTCGGAAAATTGTTTGTAAGATTTCCCAAAGCGAAAGCCAGTGCCATCTTTGGCTGGGAAATCGTGTGGCCATTTCCACCCCTTGAAATGCAACCCCCTTTGACCGTGTTTAGTCTCACCAACCCCTGTTTATATCGTACAACATGTGTTCTGTGGTACGCGACAACTTATTACGAACTTTTGCTCCGAGATGAGGAAAATCAAGATGTGCTTCATTATTATTACCAAAAATATGATTATTGACTATCTAAGTATATTTGTTTGTAATATAGGGTGGCGTTTTGGTGTGTATTAATGTAGATAATCGATTTTGTGTTATTGAAAATATGATAAAAAGTGTAGTATGCGCGCGATGCACACGCCAGAGGTCGTATATTCGTCCATCTCGGAACCGATTGGCCTGGCGCCCCTCCCCCTTCCTATAAGACAGGGACGCGCATATATCACGATCGGGCGACAGAGCGAGACGGCGACAGAAGGTCCACCTTGGAAAAAAACGAGATGCGACGATGCGAGAGAAAGAGACACAAACGAAGCGCCTTATCTTTTTACTTTTGTTTTTACACACATACACACACACATTTCATATTAATTCATAATTATTGATTGTATTTTTTAACTAAAATAATACAACAAGTTGCATGGACAAGTTCAATGACCTTATATGATATTTATTGGGGTGAATAGAGACATAATCCACATAAATACATAGTGTAATAAGATGTGTTAGTGAGTAATCTTTATAAAATTATAAATAGAAATATTGAATTGAATACTTAATACTCTAATATAAAATAATGGCTGTATTCAATATAATAAGAGTCGTGTGTGTACGAATAGACTAGAACTGTTATTCCTATTAACTATTTATTTATAAAGAAAGTGTTTCACTGATTAACACTTATCATTTTTACTTTTTCTGCACTCTAACAGTCTTTATTTAATAAAATAGTGTGTTCGTGAGTCGTGCTAGATGGTGTGTGTACGAATAGGATAGAGATTGGTCTACAAGCATACGCACCACACGCACACACTCTCACTACACTATTATATTGAATACGGCCCACAGTTTAATTGATATTAATGATGTATTCAATGTAATAAGAGTGTGTTAGTGAGTCGTGTATGTACGAATAGACTGGAGCTTGGTTATATTTGTGTACACGCATACGCACCACACGCACACACTCTCATTATACTATTATATTGAATACTATAACAGGGCGCCATCGAACATCGTGCATCACTCATACATGTAAACGTTGTTTACACGCAATAAAATTTGAATTAGCGAGACGGCGAGGCGGTAGTAACACACACACACACACACACACACACACACACACACACACACACACACACACACGAAACCCCCTGGTGCAATTTCTATAGAAGTATTATTTGCAAATCTATAAATATTTAAAGTCATTGGGCTCACTGTTTTTTTATATTAATATTAATATAAGCTTCTCGTTATTTTTGTTTAAAATTGTCTTTTTATAACGTCAGAAAACATCTAACAAACAGTAAGCTACATGCACAGATAACTCCCGAGTTACGCAGTTAGCTTTTTGAATATTTCGACATCTCAGATTGAAAATTATACTTTGTGTTAGTCATAGATATAAACATAAGATATCACATGGGTGTCTAAATGCATGTTTAGTTCAAGTGGATCAAGTGGCCAAAAACATGAGTTACCTGGCAAACATTATACTGTAAACATCTCTCTTCATATCTTCAGTTATATTTCACAGTAAATGGGTAAATGCATTGTTACTACATGTCATATGGACTCAAACATACACTCAAATACATCTAGGCTCATTTTTTACCAAACACTACTTCTTTAACATGTTTTAATCGCCAAAGTATTGTCACAACTACTCTCAGTGGTCACTATAAATGTGTTGAGTGAGGGAGACACACGTATGTCTTTATTGAATAGGAGAGAAGAGTGCAACAATAAACGGGATCACACGAAATATTTATATGCATTGCGATATTTAATGTTTATATCTATGGCCAAAGTATATTCACAACCACTCTCAGTTGTCACTAGAAATGTATTGAGTGAGGGAGACACACTTATGCCTTTATCTAATAGGAGAGAACAGTGCAACAATACACGGATATACACGAATTATTTATATAAAATGTTAACATGTATGCATGCTATATAATTAAAATTACCTGTAAGTGTGGGCTTGTGTAATGAAATTGAATTGAATGATTTGAATAATTTCACATCTCAGATTGAAAATAATTCTTTGTGTTGGTATAAATAAGCTTAGGTTAGGTTAGTGCTGTCAAGAATGTTAAATTAAACGACCGTTTTAAGTAATATCGGCTTGTTTTTTTTGTGTTTATATTCATGGGAAGAGTTTGTGGTGGTTTTGATATAGTATTTAGTTATTTATTGAGTTAATTGTTGTATTTTACGGAAGCTGTGCCGGTTTGCGGTTGCCGGCTGCAGGTGTCGCTAGTGTAGGGGGAGAGGGGCGGGGCCTCCCCTGCACCACCTCCCCTTGAGTGCGGCGGGGAGGGGAGCAGCGGGTGCTGGCATCTCACACGGCTCAGTATCAGGGTGCTCGTCGACCCGCTAACATCGCATATCGCCACAACTCCTTTACACCGCACACACACTAATAATACTCGCGACAGTTTTACATTACGAGTGACAGTTTTACAGTGACTTTACAGTTTAATCATCGCTAAATACCTTATAACCGACAGGTCAGTGCTCGATATATTGTGAAGTGTTTACTTATTGCATACTATGTATAATATATTATTGTGGTGACAGATTTCCTCGTCGCACTTTTCGTAATTATATCGATTAATCGCCAAAACCACATCCTGCCATTACAATCTTAATTTAACTACGAGTGAGTTTCGATACATCAACGAAGTGTTTCATTTCTAAAACTCACTCAACAACATACTTAACAAACTATAAAATTATTCCCTTATAACCACCACAATATCTTATTTAGGCATTCAACAGATTTATTACTTTATCAAAGTGATCGGTATAAAATCACACAATATTAATATTAATACACATATATATAAAAAAAAAAACAACCATTTGAATCATCACTCATGTAAGTACCAAAGTTGACATTACCAAATCTTTAAAATGAGTCCCTAGTATAAAATAATCGTTTAATTAGATATCATATAAACAAACGTTTTAGTAACATTTAGATAAAGTCTTAGTAATCAATTAATAAGAAAATTAAGACTATTCAATTTATTCGTTAGCTTAAGCCACACTTTGATACAATTTTTTTTTGATACTTTTAAAAAACCTTTTGAAGAAGTCTTAAGTGTGAAGTCAATATCATTGTTTTAATGCATATTTGTTTATAAAAATAAATGAACTGCCATTTTTTAATATTATTTAGAGGTTTAAGCATGTTCAATTTATTCGGTAGCTTAAATCACACTCAGAAGAAATTTTGATATGATTTTTAATTTCTTCGATTCTTTAAGAAACGTTTAGATGTCTTAAGTATTATTTAGAAGTTTAAGCAGGCTTCAGATCAAAACTGATTATTTTTGTAAAAAAAACAGTAAATTTCATTATATTAATTATTTTCTTCATCGAGAAATCTATTCAATGTATTTAGTAGTTTATTTAAGTTTTGTGAAACAGCGAGCTGTGTAACTCTCGAGTCATTGTTTCATTTAAAGGCAGTTAATTTGCTTGTACATTAACGATTGCACAGAAATGAAACTTCAAACTCGAGAGTTACAATGTATTCGGATTTATAAAAACAGCGAGCTGTGTAACTCTCGAGTCATTCTTTCATTTAAAGGCAGATAATTAGTTTTTGCAATAACGATTGCACAAAAATTTAGCTTCAAACTCGAGAGTTAAGTAGCTCTCAGTATGAAAATACCGGCCTTAAGGGACTTTTAGAAGAAGTTTTTACTATTTTATTATTGAAATGTTAATAATTAATTTATGCAGGCTTATGATAGTTTAGGGGATCTTTAGATTCGTTTACTATAAACTAATTACAAAAACAATTTGATTATAAATAGTATAAAAACAAGTCGTTTCCGTTGTTTGATTTAAATGGTAGTTTAAGGAACATTTAGATCAAGTCTTAAGAAATTTAAGTTGCATATCTATAAGCTACAAGAAATATTTATTTATTTAGTATCATGACAATTTACTGATAGATTTTTTTCAAAATAAAAAATATCCAATATGCATTCACTAGTTTTATCAATTAAATTGATATATTTAAGTCTGTAAGTGTCATTTATATAAGATCTTGGAAGTTGGGGCACGTTTTTATATGGGTCAAAGAGTATAAAGAAAGTGTTTGGGGTTCTCGTTTAACCCTCAGTCGACCCCTCATCATCGAACAACCCCTAAAATATTTATAGCACGTGGCGATCAAACAAAAAAAATGTTTTTTTTAGCAAATTTGTTATCTGACAGCCGAAATTTCGCCAGTCGACCACATCCTCGTTTATTTGCGATATGAATAAAGTGTCTATCGGTAATGTGTATCAAATATCTTTATAGTTAATTAATAACAATGATTCCCACACTTTTTGCTCTATTCTCGGAAGACTCACCTGTGTGTGTGAGAATCGGCCACCCGTGTGTATTTTTTTATTATTTTATAATAAATGTATGAGTCATGTAATTCAGAATAAATAGCGACAATATCTGGAATTTGCTGCTCGTCATTGAATATTGAATTACATTATTTCGATGGGAATTATTAACATACGTGTTTGACACTCGCATACAGATGTCTCTGGCGTCACTCGCCCCCCACATATATTTTATATTATTTTATTTATTTATTTAATATTTTAATCATATATAATTGTGGATGTACTCCATGAGGATATGAGAGTAATGACAGCTAACAAATGACACCAAGAACCGTTAAACCCGACTGACATAATTAATCGATCTTCTCTTCTAAGGAGGCGAATGTTTTTATGTTAAGAATAAAAAAATTAAATAATTATTACCATTCCTCTTGAGTTTAACATCATTTTTTTTTTTTTGTATAAATGTAATATATATTTTTATTCAATACTGACATAATAAGTAACGAAGCGGCAGAAATCAAAGCAGCGAATTCAACAAGGTGTCATATATTTTTTTTAAATAATACATTGTGCTTTTCATGCAAATTGTAGTATGCAATATTAATAGCGATTGTTCTTTTAAATAAAATCACAATTTATGCTTTAATAATTCTTATTCGAATTATAATTTTCAGCTTAACAAATAATTATTTCCTGGATTTTAGTTATCAACTCATAATAACTCTTTATTCTAATGAGAATTTCACTTAAGAATCTTGTTCAAAATTAAAAAAGGTTATCGTCAATTTTAAATAGCTAATTATATTTAATAAAATCCCAATCTTTACAAGTTTATCCAGATTTCCTGATTGAAGTTATCGAACCATAATAACTCACCATTCTAATGAGAACTTGCAACCTAAGAATCTTGTTCAAAATTAAAAAATATATATAAGTTATAGTCAATTTTAAATAGGGAATTATATTTTAAAAAATCCTTATCGTTACAGGTCTATCCTGATTTCCTGGATCCTGTAGTTTTCAAACCATATTAACTCTTTATTCCAATGAGAATACTCAACTTAAGATTCTTGTTCAATTTGAAAAAAAAAAATAATATGGAGTTATCGACAATTTTAAAAAGGGAATTATATTTATTAAAATCCCATTTTTTTTACAAGTTTATCTTGATTTCCTGGATTGTAGATATAAACCCCTTAATAACTCTTTATTCTAATGAGAACCTTTAACTTAAGATTCTTGTTTGAATAAAACAATAATGATAATAAATTGTAAATGGGGAATTATATTTTAATAAAATCGCAATCTTTACAAGTTTATCCTGATTTCCTAGATTGTAGATATCAAACCATAATAACTCCTTATTTTAATGAGAATTTTCAACCTAAATCTTGTTCAAATTGAAAAAAAAATAATAATAATAATTTATCGTCAATTTTTAATAGGTAATTATATTTAATAAAATCTCAATCGTTCCAGGTTTTTTCCTCATTTATTTGATTGTTAATATCAACCCTTAATATTCTTTCGTTTCCTAACTCTTAAATGTACTACATGAGTCTTGAAGGTTTATTACTTATTCATTTGTAAAGTAAATGTTATAATTTATACCAGATTTATTAACAAAACATATGATGCTTGATTTGGATTTTTTTGTCGATTATAGTTTGTTGTAATAATTGATGATTTTTTATGGTTTATGAGACGAAGCCCGCTATTCATCAAAGGGGGATCGGTAAATAAATATAAATGTGGGAGAGCCAGCATGTGAATGGATTCATAAGGGACAGGAAGCTCAAGTCGTGTGTATCTTTTCTCAAAGATATTATTTGTATGTGTGTTTTTTAAGTTCCAAAATTAAATGAAGCTCGGGGAATGTCCTTCCTCTCAAATCGTGCGGAAACATCGACAACTGAACTCTCTGGGAGGCGGCAATTATTATCTTAAAAAACTCATCTTAGATCTCACTTTGTTGTATGAAAAAAACTAGTAAATCTACGCAGGCATGTATAGTGTTTTGAATATTCGGCATGCTCTACAATCGATCAAGTTGATTTAGATATTTTGAAACAATCCAACAAGAATCTAATTGGATAGCTGAGTGTCCTCAAAGGAGACATTTGCCAATATTAATGTACTCATGTGATTGCATATGAATACCAACATTTAAATAAGATCAAAATAGACACACAGAGGCACCATTCATTGAATAAAAATATATATTTAAAAAAAATACTTATTCATATTCCGCATTTGAAGAGAACATCTCTTATCAAAGGTTCGGCATCGCTAATTAACGAGTTCGGTTTCCGGACTTCTAAAATTATATTCACCAGAATTTTGTATTGAAGGAATTCCATCTTATAAAAAAATGTTTATAGGGCTTTTTCAATAATTAAATATATTAGGGTTGTCACAAAGCAAAATACAAATTTTCAAATATATGCCATGCCGATACCACAAATTGAAACTGGGTGTTTACAACACTTATTGTCTCACTCAGACTCGTCTACTTGGTCCGCCATATTGATATGTATACATCCAGTTGTATGGCCTGCTAATATATCGGTAGTTATTTTATACATTTTTTTATTTATTTAATTTTTGTATGGCGATTTACAGAATACGGAATATAAATTTTCACCGTTCCATGCAAATTTTGACTAAACTATTAATTGTACATCAAAATATTGTATGAAAGAAATGTTAATGATTAAATGTACTAAAAAATAAATAACATTTATTTTCAAATATGATCTATAAATGTGCTGCAAGTAAATTCTCTCGTTTTTTTTAGCGCGCTTGCTCCGGATTCCATAATAATTTAATACTTTTACACGTGCAAATTAATAAATCTTTATTTCCAAAAACGTGGATAGGTGTTAAGATATACAAAATACTCAAATATCTTGATAAAAAAAAATTGTCTCCAAACTTAACACGTGGTGAAGTTCCCAAAGCTTGGGCCTAAAAAAATAGGTCGTCGACCTGCTAAATTGTCCCGGTGTCTATTCAATGACAAACCCGTTTTTTTTCTATCCCATTCTGTGTGTTGGATCACAGTCTATTTCGCATGGGTCACCGTCGGTTTGTAGTATTCTCAATTTATTCAAGTTGTAAGAGACGCGTCGAACAATCCAACTCCGCCCACAAGATTTTCTACATGACAAGTGTGTCTTTCTCTCTACTACCTATTTTAAAATATTATTAAATTGAAATTCGACACCTGTTTTGATTATTATCAATAGATTCGAGTTTCAAAGAATGATAATTAGTGTTGTTTAGGCGAAGGACTCCGTGAGTAAATCATCTTTTTCATAAGACACATGTGTAACATTAAAAATAAATACGAAACCGAAGGGGTCTTTAAAAAGTCGATTTCTTCCCTAAATGAAAACACATGTGTGCCCAATCCGATTATAATAATTTTTAATGATTAATATTTTTTTATCGCTCCAAACGACTGCTGGTTTACAGGAAATCCTTCATCAATGGGGGAAATGGATGTTTTAAAATTATCCCAACTGAATATCACACTTTATCGTTTATATTGACATTTTTGGTTGAAGACCCCCTCAGAAAAATCAATAAAACATAATATAATTTAAATTCAATCTAATGTCAAGCTTTATACACAGGCAGAGGCAACCCAAATTACCGCAAACGGCTGTGATTAGTATTATGGTTAACAATTAACATCTTTATGCACGTGAATGCATATTTTTTACATTGTTCGAATCGGATTAATATAAAATAAATATTTATAATATTTGTCTGACCTTGGCACATCACTGGGTGTAACCAATCACGGCTGTTTTTATATAAATAGATGCAAATATCTTTATATATAAATTTTATTTCAAAAGAAAAACTTTATTTGTATTTTTTTCAATTGACATTTTTGGTTGAAGATCCCCTTAGAAAAATTTATAAAGAATAGTGTAATTTAATGTCAAGTTTTAGACATAGTATAGCAATATAGAATATTTTTTGTACAAATTTTATTTCTAAGAATAAAATTTGTGTGTAATTTTTTTTATTTGAGAATCACTGACATTATACATATATTTTTAAAAATAAATAGTTTTAATTATAAATTGTGATTATCCTCAGTACGTGCTGTTGGAATAGTTGGAGACGAGTTATTTCCGATAATCTTCTTTTCACTATTTAAAGGGGGGACCAAACTGAAGAAGCCCGTTTCTCACAATTTCTATTTGATTTATTTTTTTATATCCACCCCCCTTGTGTTGTCTTTCGGGGCATTATATTTATGACTTATTTTATAAAGTTTCGAATGAATCTATGGTTGTCACGAACCCGATACTCTTATTAATCAAAGGGTTAATATATTAGCGGTGGTGCATTCGCACCCCACAGAGAACAGGAAGCTAGTGCTACCCCCTCGGGTACTTGTAAAGCTGACACCATCCACAGGGGGTGCCCTAATAAATAGCGCAACATATATTTTATATTGTCTCGATGTAAGAAATGTTCGATTACTATCGCGATATCGCCTGTATTTCTTTATACCGATGAGGGGGTGGTTGCCCTTGCCCACCCCGCGGTGCTTAACTGGGGGTGGCTTGGGCTCATTTGCTTGTCGAATGCGCATCGCCTTTATTTTTAGAACTATCGTTTGATTTCGAATATTAAAAATACCTTGATAACAATCATTTTATTTGACCACTAGAATATTCGATCCAAGAAAAATAATTTTATGAACATTCAAGAAGATTTACTTAGAATTAGGAATAATTGGCAAGAATGAAAATGAAAGTTTTTTTTTTTATTTAACCACAACTGACCGGGTCAACCCCAAAATAAAGAACATACTACATTAACATATAGTTTACTTGTGAGTGAAAAAAAGGTCTAAAATATGAAAATATCTATAGATTTAATTTTCTGGGACAAGCCCGAAATAGAATATTCTATGGTCAATGCTTGATATCTTTTATTTATTATGTATAAAAGGACTTTTTATATAAAAAACATGGATTTTCAAGATGCATAAGAATGATGATAGAAATATTTTATTTTAAATTGTCCGCAACTTACCGGGCCAACCCCAAAATTAAGTAGTACATATATGGTCAATGATTGAGATATTTAATTACAGAGACAGAACAGACAGACAGAACAGAGCAATGTTTAAAATGAATTTTATATGAAAAAAATGATGAATTTTCAAAATAAATAAAAATGAGGTTAGAAGGGTTTTTTAACTAGCCGCAACTTACCGGGCCAACCCCAAAATCTACTATTGTATGGTCAACGATTGATTTATGATTGATATGACGCATTTCAATATGAATAAGAATGAAGAGAGAAGGATTTTTTTCAAGTATCCGGGCCAACACCAAAATATAATAGTATATTGTCAATGATTGAGATATTTTATTGATAATTAAAGAGAGCAAGAAATGTATAAAATGAATTTAGCCGCAACTGACTGAGCCAACATTGGGATTATTTACTTGGGGACTCTCTTCAATTATTATTCATATAAAAATCTCTTTTTATAATGAAGCAATCACAAATGTTTCCGTGTTAGTTGACATTAATTCAGTCCCCCACGACAATACGTCAATTTTTCCATATTGATCGTATTGCTTATTATAACAATGCATTCTGTTCGCGTTTCGATTTTTCTTCGATAACACGACGCCTTGTTGTTCTCCATCCCCCTTTTAGGGGTTCGTGGGTGGTCGGTATCGGCAATCTACCATTAAAATCGGCCTCCAATAAAAGTGTACGACACGACATTCGAGTCTGCTAAGCCTTTTTTTTATTTCCACCACCATAGAACCTCATTCTTTCATTCTAACGACAGCCTATTTGTGATATGAGGAGGAGCGGGTTAGTTCCACTTTATGGAGGGCGGAAGACTTCCTCACCTTTGCTGCCGATCGGATTTTGAATATATTGATATTTTATAACAATACCCGGATGAAAAAACTAAAATATTATAATCACTTTGTGTCCTTGTGTCCTGTAAAATATATAAAAAAATATAAATTCAAGCATTTTTAAATTGATTTGATCGGTTATTGCGACTGGGAGATCTTGAATAATATTAATTAAATCCCGATCAATTGTCCAGGTTAACTCTATTTTCCTGTATTCTATGGTAACTACTGATTATTATTTCGGTTACCTGTCTAACTAGTAATAGTTAAGATCACCGACAGACAATTAATTAACACGTTGTTGTGTCTAAAAAACCAAATTTGTTAAAAAAAAGTCACTCGGGAATATAAACAAAATAAATCAAATTCCAGTTTAAAAAATTGCATCCACTTTTCTTCTTCATTATTTAAAATATAGATTATTTTTATCAAACCATTATAATTTGATATTGATCCGAAATTAAAATAGTCTTTGCTTACAGGATACAGATTTTTTTTTATTATATGAATAAAAATGCAGTACTTCCCTTTAAAAATATATTGATTAAAACTACTTTTATTTTTTGACTTAATTATATTATGTATTTTCTTTTAACGCAGATGAAATCAATTTTTTGGTAATACTCTCTAATTTATTTAAAGGAATTAAAAATGATAAATCTTCTATTAATGACAAAAAATATTCACCATCTTATTAATTAAAGGAGTATATGTACAAAAATTAATTTATTTTATTGTAATTTTTCTATATGCAATTTCTTTATTAAATATAATTTATTTACAATGTTTTGATACATTATGATTAGATGTTACAATATTAAGTTTATAGACTTAGTCTTTTACTTATTTTAATACGGAGTACAATCAATTGGCAATTAAAATAATTAAAGTCATAACATAATTTATGGGAAAAAATACAAAAACCCACTTGTAGAACTACTAAAATATATTGTAATTGATATTCCCGTTTGGATTTATTGTGCACATCCCTTTAAGTACAAGGCTTGTTCTTCCACCCCCTCGTGGCCACCACCACCACCCTGTCGAATTTATGACTTATTTTAGTGATTTCGTAACTTTTGAGTTCGATAGTCGTAAAAAACGGCAGTAACTCGATTATATCGCGGGATTGATTTGAAATATGCTTCTTCTTTCTCTTTTCATACACCGACTAACGTA
The DNA here is from genome assembly GCA_022606485.1 of Agraylea sexmaculata. Lineage (NCBI taxonomy): Eukaryota > Metazoa > Arthropoda > Insecta > Trichoptera > Hydroptilidae > Agraylea > Agraylea sexmaculata. The sequence goes on along the minus strand of JAGTTH010003818.1, from coordinate 181,275 downwards.
CAACTTTCCGAATAATCGTAAATTTTAATTCCTCCCCATCTTTTCGCCTTTTTTTCTCCCCATAAAACCGTTTGTTTTCGTTAATGTTCCCGCAATGGACCGTGCGATTCTTTGTAACTAACAGACTGTATCAAAAGACTAATAGATCAAGATCGAAATTATAATTTTTAATGCATGTGTTTTATTTATATTTTTCTCGAGCGTTGTTCATTTTCAGCTCAAACGCCTCCCCTAATTTGCTATTATACATCCCTTGCGCACTTCTTGTACTTTTTTTCAGCCCTCGGCACTTTCATTCTTTCTTTCTTTATATTACATATATTTTTCTGTTCTTTTTTGTACTTGGCTCGGTCTTCCCTTATGATTGTCCGACCACTGCACGCGATTGCTTCCGACCCCAAATTTCTTCAGTGCCTGTAATATCGATTTACAGTCATTTACACAAACTTAATTTACTATCCAAACGTATCCTTATTTAAACTCTTAATTCTTTATTTAATAATAATTTCAAGTTTGTATAGGGGCAAGTGCTCTACCTCTGTACACTGCTTACATTTTCGACTTTAAGATTTTTTTGCTCAAAAACAAATAATAATAAAAACAATTTATTTAAATTTTATATAAAACATTTGCTAAATAACATGATGTATATTTTTAATTTTGAAATATCGTTAAATTGATTTTATAAAACATGCGTTTTAGTCCAAAGGTACCTCTGGACTAAGTAAATAATATACATACATATCTAATTTCTGTCTAAAAATTTAAAACAAATTTTTATTTTGATTATTTGAAGCTTAATCTACAAATATAATAACTCAAGTTTTAAAAAAAAAACTTGCAGTAGTTATTTTTAATTTACTGGAGATACCACGCTTGCAGATTAAGCAATACATTATTAAATAGAACTGTTTTATTCAAACTAAATGAAAAATGTGTACATCAACTTAACGATATGAAATTAATAAAAAATAGGAGTTATTGCTTAATCATTTAGGACATAAGTATACATAAAATAAATGAGTGTAGTCCATAAGAAACCTACATCCACACATATGTATTATGTAAATGCCAACTGTTTTATGTAAATGATATATATTGTTAATTTTTTTATAATTTGGGAATGGCATGGTGTAGTTGGGCGTTAATTTACTGTCAGGCGCCTTTGATATCAATACAAAAAAAAACTTTTTTAGAGTATATTTTACATTCTGAGCGGTTTTACTAATATGTCTATTTTTTGTTATGTTTTATAGTTTTGGTGCAGTATGCGGTGTTTGTGGAGATGACCATTTGTGGCTCAGTGGTGTTTTTGTAAGCTGTTTATAACCGTGGTAAAATATCACCAAAGATATTCTTAACGGTGTTGAGAAGCAGCAAGTGTATAAAGGGCGGCGCCTCGGATGCTGCCTTCGGGCGCCGCGGCGCTGTCTGCCGCCCCTGAACACCATTCTTCCATCCATTCCATGGACTGGCTCTTCAAGAAGGACAGGATATATCTATTAGCGCAGTTCTGGCAACAGGTATTGTAGTTTTATTGTAAGGTCAAGCCCCTGTCCGCGTTTAGCCTTGGATTGTATATAAAAAAGTGGGCGGCTATCGGAAAACGATTTGGACGGCTTCTTTTGTGTACGAGACGCTCTTTTTGTATGAATATCGCACTTCAACGAACCTCAATGATATACTTCGATGATTTTTCAAACTAACGTATTGAGTCATTGCAGTTTTAATGTATTTTTTCTTCAATAATATAATAAGCATCCAGTGAATAAGTACCTAATCTTCTATGGGCGGATACTTCGAGCCGCATTGGTCCATCGAACCGGTTTATATACCTATTTCAAATTAAAATACATAAAATACTATCAGTGTGAAGATCTAGTTATACATTTAGTCAATAATCACAGTTTTATTGGTTGGTTTAATCGGCATATTATAATTTTGACAGTTCATACATTATTAATCCGCGACCAACTTCACGTCGTCGATGTCTTGTAATTTGCTATTATTTATGCTTTTTATTTATAATTTTTAACAAGGATGAAATTGTTGTATATTATTATATTATATGTTAATACAAAGGCTTCAAAATAACCTGCAGTTAATATTACATTACAGTCGATCTTCTCCATGATCGAATTATAATTCTATTAGAAGAGCCTCGCGGGTCTCATCTTATATGACGTGTAAAAAACCATTGATTTTTCTGAGAATTCAAGCGTTAAAATAACTCGGCGACGCAATTGAGATATTGTTTTTTTTTTTTTCAAATTAATAATCATCATCATCGTGACCGACAAATTGAATATTGCGTGGCAGCGCGTCCAAATCTATATTTAATTGTGCATCTCGGGCGGATATTTGAAGATTTTATATTGAATTTTGTACATATATAATATTTGTAATGTAGCTAAGCGAGATGCTTTGTACTCAATATGGGTACTTGAATCTCCGCTCTAGAATTGCTTCCATTGATAGTCGCATTATTGTATTATGATCGTTCCAATCAATTGACCCGTGTCTTGTCGTACACTATTTTAATATATTTAAAAAAAATAATCCACTTAAATAATATTCGTGGCTTAAAATACAACCTTCAGGGGTTATAATATTAAAAAAATCAATCGATTCGGGGAAAAATATTAATCAAACTATTTCAGAATTGCAGAATTCAAAAGTGTCAAGTACAAATTCTTCAGTAATATATAAAAATTACATTAAATAATGAGAATTTTTTATGCATTACACCCAAAACGTAATACTTCATTTCATGATACTCAAAATTTGTACATTATAATTTAAAAAAATTGTATCTACCTAAATATATTTATAATAATACAATCCGAGGGATATCAGCTATTTTTTTTAATAAAATCTAATCACTATATTTTCAAGTCGTTTTGCTTTTTTTAAATAAATATAATTATTTAGGATGCACTTTCAATTGAAAATTTAAATATTCTTTCATGAGTTTTATTAGAATAAGGCAGGTTTTATTAGAAAAAGGCATCCTTTATAATATTGCTTTATTATTAACTATGTGATATTTACACAAAACATTAAATGATATATGTACATCTACAAAATTAAAATAGAATGAAACATTTTGTTGAATAATAAAGCGATTTTAAACCTGTTTTTCCACCCTCTTGGCCGAGGTACTAACCCAACATTTTTTTCTTCAATAATAATTTAATGTGTACGTTGCGTCCATGTTCAGTTATTATGATGACTATGCAATATTTGGATGATTGCTTACTGTCAGAATTGATTAACAGCTTCCATGGGTGTATTTATATCGATAATAACTTGATTGGCTACCGTATGAATTATTAATTATGTACAAGATATAAAATATTCGCATGACCTTTATTATAATACATTGACGATGCACAAGGCGGTCTTTTTGATGAGGATGATACAAAAAGCCTGGATGACTTATAGTTTCAATTTGTTATCGGTTCGTGCATGTCAAATGTGGAAGACACATCATGGCTTTTTGCGAAGAAATTCATCGGTAATGGCACTAGAACGGAACTGAAATGATTCTGGCCGACACAAAAAAATCATTAAAAAGACATCAAGGCGAGTGGAGCGGCTCGTCTAAACACTATTACAGATCATCGCTTGATCACCGGCAGAATCCCGATAATTGTGGTTTATCCCGATACAGTTCGCAAGGTGATAGTCCAAATTAAGGAAGCGGGGAAGACCTGGCTTTGGACTGGCAAATTCCTGGTTTGCTTAGCTCGCAAGGAATGCATGGGAATGGAGCCCACTGGGATCATCCAAAACATTCGTACACCGGCAAAATGTCCATGGGAAACTCCAACCGCTTAGTCTCTTCTTTTTGTATCAACATTTCGCATTTAGACAATACACAGACACAGAAGCTATTTGACAATTATCCATAATATCGTCCCTGCTTTCTACAAATCAATTAAATACAACTAGATTATCATCCAGTCATCCAAATCCCATCATAACAATCACCCAAACAAATTCATTTAAGTAATGGATTCCCAGGCATACGTCACCGTAAATACGATAGTAGAGTTACTTAGCTACACTTATCATCGGTTTTTCGTTAGTTAATGCCTCGTCTGAGCCTCGGGCGAGGCTCTAATTAACAAAAAAACGATCAAAAGTACAGAAAACCAACTCTATTACCGTCTTTACGGTGTACTTTTACGGCGATACCAAGAAATTCCAAGCTTTACACAGTAACGACACCACATTCAAATGACGTTTAAATAATTCGTCAGACTCATCTACTTAGTCTGCCATCTTGATATTTTTATTAATAAATACGTTTTTTTGTACTTTTAATTGCAAAAGAATGAAGTATTTGCGGCTGTATGACCCTCCTATATAAATATTATAATTGAGTAGGCCATTATCAAAGACGACTTAAGATAATTTTTTTCGAAGTGGTTTTAATTGATAAATTATATTATTCAGAAAGTGTCCTACCTAGATGCACATTAATATCATACAAAACCGGCTCAAACCTATTTAAAAATCGAGTTGAATATTAACCTTACTATGAAAATCTACTGTTTTATTCGTAATGTTAGTGTTAAAGTAAAAAATAATTTTAATGGTTAAGAATTGTCTTTGATACTAGGCAACTCAAATAGATCCATTGTATCTAATTTTTGACGATTTTTTATAACAGTAGATAAGATTTAAAATAAAACAAAATAAATAGGTATATAAATGTTTTTTTAATTTTCAACGGGAGGTCAAAAAACATGTATAAATAATCGAATAATCCAGTATGGAGTAGAGTGAAAATATCAATCATTAATATTATTCCTTATTCCAGCAACAATATTCTTATCATATAAGCCTCATTAAATCGCTTAAAATGGTTAAGTAAAAATAACAGTAGTATGAAATATCTTACTCGGTGCCATTAATTAGACATTTGCATATATCTCACCTGTGCGGTATGAAGATTAATATACCTCGAGTGCAGTCCATCAAGGATGTGTTTTTTTAAATCTATTTTTTAATATCAAATTCGAGTGCCTAGACTAGAGCATTTCATCATCGAAGTCGTCGATTTTTATTCACGACATCAAAAGACACGCCGGCGAAATAACTCGGTCATTATACGAACACGTCATTAAATAATATTTTAATCAAATACATTGTCTTATTATTGAATGTCGTCGGAGGTCGTCTGTCTCCAAGGAGACTTCTATCTGTAGATCTGAAAAATAGACATTTTCCTCAATCAATTGATGGTATCGCCGCCGATGATGATTGCTATGTAATTGCATTACAAGTTCTCCTATCACGACATCTGCCATATTCAAAGATGGATATAAATCATCAAGTTTCGACGATGCCGTTCGTTGAAGTACTTCAGGTATTCATTCAGGTGGCCTTGTTACTTAATTCTCTAACGAATTGTAACATTCAGTGCGAAATGATGTAAAAAAGAAGAGCTGATCGACCTCGAAAAAGTGACGTCATGTGAGTCAAACCATCCATGCGTGAGAGATGGACGATCATCCTATGTTTATTGTGTTTTTATTCGATCAAAGATGGTTTTTTTGCATTACCGATTAATCAATCATTCAGACCATATCTTATTTATATTTATTAATAAATCCTGTAATTTTTTTCATACCAATTGTAAGCCAAAATCCATACATTTCATTGTTACCCAATTTATCATTTCGTCTTCCTCACTATTGGAATGAATAAACTGAAATCTGATTAGTCGCTTTTTTTAATATTACATTCTCCTCTCAAATACTATAGAATAATATATACTCATTTTTATCATATCACACTTTTGTTTTCATTTTATACTAAGTTAAGTTCCACCCAAATTTCAAATCTATAATTGAATCAATTCTGTAACCTAACCTAACCTAATCATATTTTTTAAGACCACAATTATATAAATAAACATATGATCAAATTAAAAAATAAATACCTAAATTGAACCAATTCTCGTAATATTATATATTTTATGTAAAACTAGTGTAAATTTCTTTCTAATGAGTAATGGTGTGTTTTAAATATTAACATGTTCTACACTCACCAGATTGTGAAGGTGCTTCGCATGTGTGACATGATTAAATATAATTTAAACCTAACTTTACAACTATAATAAATATTTTATTATAGTTTTTTTTTTAAATATTTGTTCTGGTTCATCTCTGATTGAACCGAGTAGTCGTTCCTAATCACTATTCAATCAAGTCCATCCAATGCCATCATCGTATCGAAATTACCATACACTATGTGTAGTAAGTCAATTTCACATACTCTATTGCTGAATTGAAGTAATAAAAAAAATAGTCAATTGCCGATTAACGAGTTTCAATAATTCCCAGAACGAATAATAAATGTGTCGACATATTAATTTATATGAATAGATTGTCCGTCATTGTTTGTACGATCGGATCGACTCTTTGTCATCATTATTATTAAAAATTGTGCATTATTTGATAAACTAGAAATATTCAGCTGCAATTGCAAATAAATTTTCTATATCATTCAAATGTGTATTCATTCATTTACACAAAAATTAATAAGACACTTCTAGCACAAAGTGTCATTTTACAAAAAATTATGGTTGATTTTCCTAATAATCTCAATTTATTAAAATTTTGAGAAATGTCACATTTCTTTTTAACAGACGACATGTCCTGATTTATGCAACACTTATGATTATTATGCGTACAAATATTTGAGATACAAAATGTTTTTGTCTAATGTCGCGTATAGACATTCGTCAATATTTGCCTTGATTCATCGAGCGTGTGGTGATTTTTTAAATAAATAAAATCAAATGTTTCGAGAACCGATAATCGGATTCTCGTAATGCGTGATATTGCGAGTATTAATATTATTTAATAATATTTTAATATATTTTGTATCACAATCATATTTTTTGCCATCTTCGGCTATTCTCTCTATCTGGTCTCGATTCCCAAGTCCAAATGGGATTACCGACTCATCCAAGATCTTAAGGATACAAACTCCTTCTTCCAGATACATTTATTACAAAATGGGATGTGTCTGAAGGTATAATCACATGTCTGGAATTGCATGATTAATGCCCGTTTGATAGTTGATAGCTTTGAACTACTGACATCACTGACAACTCCTCCCCGTCATCATATTATTATTATGTATTCATAATCCGATACTTTAAAATATATATCATTACTACGTTAAATTTATACTCATTCAGCGGAAGCCTGAAATCTACACAAATGCGGATGTGCGATAAATAATATTATCGTCGTTCATTTTAGTATTAATCTCCATACAAACACACACGACCTATCTTATAAAACATCTACCATTTTTTTTAAAAAGTTTGATAACCACTGCGTTGATTATCAGACAAATAATGGTTTATTTTTATAGGAGTGAATGCAAATAATAAGATTAAAAATCATTGTATTGCAAGCTGTATGTACATATGTATATCAAAAGATTATTTATAAAGATAGGCATTGTATGAAAACTTATTGATGCGAGTGTATGCGTGCGGTGCGTATGCGTGCACACTAATACTATCCATCTCTAGTCTATTCGTACATAAACCATTTAGCACGACTCACTAACACAGTATTATATTAAATACGGCCCTATATGATAATTCTTCCAATAAAAATTATTTACACCTTTATTTCAATGGGCTGGTGACACAAAAACTTATCTCCAAAAAAATGAGTTAAATATGCAACTGCACTCTTAAAAATCTTAACTACAATTAGTTTAACAACTTTACTCTTAAAAATCTTAACTAAATAAAGTTTTATTTATATAATAAATTATTAATTTCATAATATTATTATTGATAGCCTTGTTAAATTAAAATAATATAACCTAGGGCATAATACATTGGTTGGATGGAATAAGGGCGTATACTGAAATTGTCATAGTACTTTTTATAAATATATTTCAATAAATAATAAGTAAAAGGTGCTATTTAGGGGAATTATATTGCTGTATAAGTATCTCCTTTATTCTGCAGGTGATTGGGAATTTTATGGAAAAAGGGTGTATTGCGTTATCCGCCCTTATTACCCCTCAATAATAATAATAATAAATATATTGCTAATTGGTGATTATATAACAGCGAAAAACAACCAAAATGTATACGCGTATTGTTTGTTTAAGTAAAATTCGGCGCTCAGATTCAAAAGCTCCCAAATATATATTTTTTTAAATTTATTTTTCAAATATTTGTAATTTTCTGATTGTCTTAAGTCTAACGTATTATATTAGATTATATTTATAATACGTATTATATTAGATTATTATTTAAAATAGCTTAAATTAATGTTTATGTTATGAAATGCTGATTCCGAAGTAGATGAACGTTTTTTTCTGCTTTCGCTCGATTCGGTAGCCTTTGATTCTGCATAACATATGATAAATGTATTATTATGAATGGTGTCATATATTCAATAGAGTGGTCCATGACGAAAGAGTGATATTGAATTATTTACGGTGTGTAGTAGAGATAGCCAGGCAACAACATTATATTTGTTTATCAATTTCCGAACGGATATGGCCAACTAAGCAAATTGACTATACTCTGTACTGTATTGCCTGTGATTGCTCCTCTATTGTATGACCACATCATACTATCATACATATATATATATATATATATATATATATATATATATATATATATATCTATATATATATATATATATATATATATATATATATATATATATATATATGTATATATTGATAAATCTGAAGAAATATGTGAAAAAAATGTCATGACAGCCCACACAGTGCATTCTTGATCCGATCAATGTTTCTAGAAACACTAGACCGGGGTTCAGTTCCCGGTAATCGCCATAGTATATCGATATACAATCAATATATTTATCCAGCGCCCGGTCTTCAGATTAAATCTCGCTTATCCACGGGGAATCGAATTTCCAACATACTGACGAAAGGTTGTCCCATTTGTATATAAGATAAATTCCCGGATTAAAATTGTAGAGTAAGTCATGTAAAATATTTTGGACCTGGATCTAACATTTATTGGAAAAATAATGATTCACGTCACCGTAAATACGATAGTAGACTTACTTAACTACACTTTGTTATTAACTAAAAAAAAACCGTTAAAAAGTACAGCAATTACCGTTTTCATATAATATATATATATAATTGTCTAACGTGTGTGTATGTTATATGTACAATTCCCTCAACCATCAGTGTTACCAGATGGAAGAATAATATTTTATATAATTATTTTACTACAATTAATACAGATCTTAAATGTCAATACGGGTATTTTAATGATAATAATTTTAGAGGTGTTTAATAATGTATTATAAATGACATTTCGCAAAAAACAGTATTTTTCGGGAAACTCGCTTTTTAAATATTGTGATGAGTGTTGTCACCAATTAAAATGAATTCAAACATTAGAAGGCCAGAAAAATGGGAGTTATAAATATCAATATGGCGGACCAAGCAGATGAGTTTGACAGAGGTAACACTAATTGTCTGAAATAAATATGACATAAGTTAATAAGGTAAGTTATTAATATGCGTTTGATTTAAAACTCTTTCGACACCGACGATTATGAAAGGCCAGATAAGTGTTAATACTAAATGTGTCACACAGATTCGTCTGCTTGTTCCGCCATCTTTATATTAATACCTCCAGCTGTCTGGCATTTTATCATGGATTTACGATTAAGGTCCATATATTTTATTTTTTATAACAATGTGTGCATTTTTATTCGATTGTCTTCCATAACGCACGCGAATCATATTCCAAAATTAGGTAGTATATTAATAAGAATATAATTTTTTATTTAATTATTTATATATATTTTCCGGGTACAGTTGTATTGAATCCTTATCGATATCGGCGGTGATTTTGAAGTACAAAGAAGTCAATCTTCGGTGAAGCATACAGTAGCCGGCAAAGGAGATGAGAAGCCGCCTTATTACTATAATCATCCATATCGATCATCATCATCACAAACAAACACTAAAATATTAAAATTATTGTGGCCTCATTCGACTGTCAATTAGTTGGGCAGTTTATTATTAGACGTTTTTGGAACCGGATCAATTCTTCCAATAGTCAAATGCCAACACTTGTATTGTATCACAATATCGCAGTGTTTGACTCACTTTATTCAAATATATAAAAAATATTTTTGTGGCATTTTGCCAAAGATTGAGATGTCCGTCTTGTCGATGTGTGACATTCGCTTCTGATTTCAGTCGTCATCAAAATTCACTTTGAATTTGCCAATTCGTACATAAGCCGCGGATTTTGGACGTTTATGATGGATATTAAATGAACGGGTAGTATTTTTTTTTTATTTTTTTTTATTTCTCGGTCGTTCTCGATGCAAATGAAGTATATTTAGTTGCACTGGGCACAAATAAATATAAGAAGAGCAAAACAGATTTATATCTTCGCAGATGGCCGGTGCTCGTCCTCATCCCTTGTGACACATGGATCAATGGAATTTCTCTTTGAGATCGTCGACAACACCGCCACTTCTCAAACTGTGGCTCGATAATTCACACATCTAAAATATACAACATTTCTATGTATTATGATAGGTTAATAGCCCTGGGAAGAAGATCGAAAGTAGTACTATTTTTTAATTATTATCAAACCTCTGTCAAGAGGGAGAAAATATAGCACTATTAAATTAGAGCACCATTATGTGGTAAAATTTATTATTATATTTGAATTTTCGGATATTAACATAACAATCATATGATATAATTAAATTACTCTTGCATTCAACTTGATAGTTTGTCCCATGAATATAATAATTGGTGTATGATAAGTATGGTAACTGTAGATGTAATAGTTAAATAATACAATAATCAAGTAATTTTTATTTTTCGATTATTTAAAGTATATTTTTTTATTTAAAATTTTCAGACGAATCATATAAAATAATAATATCAATAAAATAATATTACTATTTTTGAAATTTGCATTATGCAACTTAATAATTGATGTATGATAAGTGTAGATATCATATTTTTTTGTGTAAATATTTATAGATTTGAAATTATTGCGTGTATTAAAAAACTTGTGATAGAATATTCAAAGTTTGTGATGAATATGTTTGTAGTTAATGTGCGTCTTAAATAATTATAAAGATTTAAAATAAGCAAAAAGACTTGATTGGATTTTTTTTCGATGTCGATTAAATATTCCATAAAATTTATTTTTCTATTTAAATTACTTTTTTTTTTAATTTGCATTCAACTTTACAGTTGATAATAATTAATGTATGACAAGTATGATATCTATAAATGTAATACGTAAAACAATATTATAAAGAAAGTTGTTGCAGAGATCGAATACGTCAAAGCACTTCATCACACCCACTTGGACTAGATCTACTTTTTATACTGAAATATTTAAAAAAAAATAGTGTTACTAATTACTGCCATTAGAACGTTAAAAGTGTGAGATTTTATCATAAAAAATACATATTGGTTTCATTTAGTCGCATATGAATAAATCACTTTTTTTTTTAATTTTCTCTAAACCTAACCTAACTGAAAACCAGTCCTATAAATATAATATTTAATAACTCTTAATTCATTGTAATATTTTTCGTAAATATCAGAGTTAAAATAAAATAATAAAAAAATCGTATAGCTCGATAAATATTCTATCGAAATGTGGTTTGACTAATTACGGTTATTAGAACTTTAAAAGTGTAAGATATTGTACACACACATAATAAATGATAGTTATCATAAAAAATACATATTTGTCTTAATTTACTCAAGACCAGAAATAAAAATAATAATTAAATAGTTGCCCTAATATACACTTTTAAATAACCTGGTAAACAAAGTGATCCTAGCTCAACCTTAAATTGTTGTACCCATGCTTATTTTTTAAATTAAATTAGTGCATCTTTATTTTTGTATTGGATTGTGTTTTATTTAAAGAATTTAATGAATAGCTTCAATCGCTGTTCATATTATTAATTCTAAAAGCGGAACATTCATCTCGTCAGAAATATTATGTACATATTGAATTGGTTACATGCTTTCGTGGAAATATGTATATTTTCGGATATGTTTTCATTTGCAAATAAATGTATGACCCTTTTGCGGTGATCATGATACCCTCTTCACTTCGGTACAAATTGAACCTTTATATTCACCGACGAGCCATGTTTCCCGTTTTAAAATATATATATATACATGTAAACACAGAGACAAAAATATGCAACTCGTATACAAAAATATCCGCATGTGTATGTGTGGAAGAACCCAAAAAAAATACAACCCACGGCGAAAAAAAAGGTAATAATCTATTCGATACCGACAACAAAAAGGTAGCGAGGGAAATTTTTTAATGTTTTAATTAATGGAAAGCCTCTTTTTACCCGTGAATCGAAGCCTCGCAATGGGGAAAATGGGGAGGGCCGCTTTAAAAAAAATTGAAGATATGTAAGGCCGAATTCTACCCGCAAAAACCTCACCCCTAAACCCCTATAGAAATGGGGGTTGCGTAGCCGTGAAGTAGGGTCGTGATGGAAAAACAATCTTTCGTCTGCCCTCTTCTTTCGCTGAATTATTTAATAGATTAATTACAAAAAAAAATGTGTCCATGTATTCTCAAAATAACATTATCAACCCCCTGATATATACTAATTTTTACGGCGTGTTTCTATCTCAAACTAATATATTATTCCATTCTATCCTAACTACATCGTTTATTCTCCTTTGAATAGGCTCCAACGACTTGCACCTGAGTGATCTCTTTTCCACCAATTCTGCCACCTATAGCTTGTTTAGGAGCGACCTTACATAGTAACAAATAAATGATTGCTTTATTATTATTATTTGTCTTGTCTGTAAAAAAAGCTCTCATAAGCGTTTTTATGCAAATATTTAAATATTATCACATACAAAATATAACACTGCAATCGTTTACCAGATTTGTATTTCTTTTTGGCAGACATGAGCAAAGGATTTAGGGGGAAAATCTAGCACCGTTGCAAATCAAATATCGGTTTGTATTGGCAAAAAATGCGAAACAAAACCTTGCCTTTGAGTTTGCTTGTGTACAGTCAAAGGATGTAAAATTTCAATTTGAAATTTGTCTTCTCGATGTTGAATTTTTAAAATATGTATTTCAATCACGTTATTGAACACACATTTATTCACGTGGCAATATTTCCTTGAACTCTCCTGAAAATTGTACGGAGGCCTTACAAACGGGAACACTCGCTGAAAACTTTTTCAATTTTTAACGACAATCGATGCAAAGCCCCCTTTGTTTTGTATTTGCGTATTTGTTCGAATTGAAAATTGAAAATTCAATCGAAGCCCCTGAGAGAGAGAGACTTTTGATCTCGCGTAGATAACTTTGAAAACTACTCGGTTATTAAATATTCCTATTGAGGGATAGAATTAAGCAATTTTTCGGTCGAAATGCATCTGCAGGGGGATGTTTGTATTACAGATGGGGGATGTTTTTAAGATAACACAGAGAGAGAGCGTCTAGTCTGGAATTAAATACCCCATTAATCATATAAATGTAATATAAAAATATCAAAAAAATCACTTGTCTATTATTGACAGTGAAATCTTACGCCAGAAATCAAGATTCGATGATCCCCTTAAAAAGATCTTTTAGCCCCCCACACCGCAATAAATAAAGAAACACGAGGGGTGGGAAAGAATGAAAGAAAGAGGGTCGTCTTCCCTCAACAAGGAGAAGATGTCTAAATCGTTTCCAATAAAAATAGAGGAGAGAAGAAAAAGGTAAACGGTGTTTCCTTCCCGCCCACGACAAACGTAAAACATTGTCTTTTAAATGCCACCATTCTTTTCTACCCTTCTTCAATAGGGGAATTCTCGAAACCGATACGCCGATTCTGAATTGGCTTAAAATGGAAATTTGTCCTTTACAAGTACTTACAAGATGATTAAAAAATGTATATATATATACATTTATTTGATGCTTATTGTTATTGGATATTAATACGGTGAATTGGGAGAGTCATTGTCAATGCTGTAAAGAGGAATTGCCGCAAATGGTCCACCAATAAAACGTAACCCTTACGAGGGTGTAAAAAAGTGTCGACAACCTGTGGAAGCCGCAGGGTGAACAGGGGTCGCAAACAACGATCCTCGGACACACCCCTTCGATAATGTACAAAAAGTACGTTTTATCCAAAAGGCTTGCGGTTATTTCTTATTGGCATTATGATTTATCTTCGTTGTGTAAGGATAGTGGTTTATCGTGTGACGGGGGGTGGGTCTGAATCCACAAGGGCTGGGGGCTGGTTTTAGTCCAAGGTGAAAGGACAAAAAGGAGTATGATCAGTCGACCCCAATCGAATAAATCCACTCGTCCACAGGAAATCCGCACTGAATTTACTGTACTTACTGCCATGGAATCTCCGTACCCACTTCCGACCACTTCCCACCCTTACTGTGGCCTTTTTTCATGAAGTGGTGAGTTTCGGGGGTGGACTGATCCTCGGACTTGGGGAAACTTTGTATAAAAACACACACAATACCATTGTGTGATAAATAGAATACTCTATACACAATCCATATCAATGGCATATTAACACAAAAACATCAGACCTAGTCCAAAATCATAGATATAAACATAAGATATCGCATGAGTGGCTAAATGCATGGTTACTTCAAGTGGTCAAAAACATGAGTTACCTGGCAAACATTATACTGTAAACATGTCTCTTAATATCTTCAGTTATATTTCACAGTAAAATGGGTAAATGTATTGTTACTACATGTCATATGGACTCAAACATACACTCAAATACATCTAGCCTCACTTTTTACCAAACACTACTTCTTTACCATGTTTCAAATATTATTGTCACAACCACTCTCAGTGGTCACTAGAAATGTGTTTAGTGAGTGAGACACACTTATGCCTTTATAGAATAGGAGAGAAAATTACACAAATTATTTATATGCAATGCGATATCTATGTCCAAAATATTTTTGGTTAGGTTGTAAATTAAAAAAATGTGATTTATTCATATGCAACTAATTAAGACCAATATATTTTTTTTTATGATAGCTATCTTTTAATATATTTGTAGACAAAATCTCACACTTTTAAAGTTCCAACGGCAGTTGTTAGTCACACCAAAATCTGATAAATATTTCAGTATAATAAGCAGATCTAGTCCAAGTGAGTGTGACGAAGCGCTTTGACGCAGTGCTCTACGATTTTGAACAATTGAAAACCTGTTTTTTCACCCTCTTGGCCGAGGTTCAGTTAATAATAAAATACATTTGAAGTGTGGTGTATTGACGTTGATGACATACATTCATGTTTTTTTCATTATATACCATATTATATTAACTAACATATTTAAATCAATTCATCATAAGTCGACAAAATCGATCGCCGTCGGTTAAAACAATAAGAAAGGGAATGAAAAGAGTAGACGGTTTATCGCGGTGTAGAAATAAAACGAGTTTTGCAAATAAGCCAGCAAGAAGTGTCTTTTAATCGTTTAATTCCCCACTGTCCCGATTGTGATTAATGTAATATTAATTGTAACATTTTTTTATTGTTTCAGGTATGGCGTGTTTTGTCGCATCTCGTAATGAGTGAAACCGGTAATGCATAATTATTACACAAGTTATTCAGGAAGATGTTCTGTAATGCACATGAGACAATAAATAATGGTTTGAATGTGACAGACCACTGGTTCGTAACTATGAAAAGGATACAGATGTTTAATTTATATATTTCAATAGTGATAAAATTAAGTGGATGAGTTCAGTAGCTGGTTTAAGGTGGGAACCTCACGTCCGAACGATGGAATCCTTTACAAAAAATGCCGCTCAAACACGACCTTCACTACATGCGCTTCTCAAACTGTCGATAATTATAGATAAATAAATAAAATAATCGATATGCCTTCCATATTGACGGGAGTCCCTTTGTAAGGGGTTGGCCAGGCTTTACAAAGGTATATCGCCTGCTCCAGCGTATAATATCGTAAGTGCAAAAAAAAACTGTGTGCTCTTAAGTCTTTATGGAACTGAGCCACATATTCAATCTGGTAACACTGCCTGTCACGTGTCACTCGGTTTAATTATTATTTATAACATATAACAATTTACAATGGAATACCTTCTATTGACAGAGACATGAAACGTGTTATAGATAATAGATAAATTTACATTAGTTGCCGGTCAAATTGGACTATTTTACTTTTTCGAAAAAGTCCCACTTAAAAGGTTAAATAATGATTGAAAATCAACATTTTTTGACGTTCATACATGCAATATGTGGCTCATAAAGACTTGAGAACACACAGATTTTTTTTACACTTACGATATTATACGCTGGAGCAGGCGATTTAGTAGAAATGGTTTCCCAGGCCACCGCACAGCAATGATTCATTCAGATCTAGTAGTTCTACCAAATGACTCCAGTTTTTTCCAGTGCCGTGGATCGAACGCGAGAGTCTCACTCACAAATCCGTTATACTAACCACTGGGCCACAAAGCGGCTTTATCTCTCTATTATTTGATATTCAACCTTAAAATCTCACAAAAGGTGCCAAAAAAGAGGTGACAGAATTTGCGGAAAAGAGTTCACCCATTTGCTCTACATTTTTTTTATTATTTACACATGGTTTAGAAAGTTGAGTTATCTTATAGTATTGAGTGATGTTTACATATTTATTTGATCCTAGACTTTTTCGAGACCTAATGTTCTGTCATTACTGGTCCATTGACCCAACACATTTCGCACTAAGCGTTTATTTTTTCCCCCAAATAACCTTATGATGGACCGTGTGACCGCACCCTTATAGTAGTAGTCAAAGAAGCCGACTACTGGCTTACAAATTTCACCTGAAATTACTGCAACAATGCAAAAAGAAACCACCGGCGAAACTTTATGAGGCCGCACCATCAGGAATTTAAAGCCGACACACAAACTCTGGCCTAATTAAATAGATATTTTTAAAACAATACCAATCACCGAATTCGAAATAAACCACTTTTTGGACAAATGACGTTGTGTCAAAAAAAAAAACAACTGCCTAATTAATTAAATTATTATTTATAATATTCTTGCAATACCCAACCTCGCCTTAAAACACTTTAACCACACTTAGGGGGTGAAAGTGCAAAAACCCGGTTTCTATTTATTTTATTTATTTACGCCCCGAGGAGACTGTATTGCATTTTTATCCACAATAAAAAATATTTTAATAATTGGTATCTTGTAAGTAAAGACTATTATTATTTCGGATTAATATCGAATTGCTTAAATTAATAATCTTTATTTTAGGTTAATGAAGAAGAAAAGTGGATGCAATTTTTTAAACTGGATTTTTTTTAGAATATTATTATATAATATATATATAGGGGCTTTTTTGGGAGAGTTTCTTTAAAAATTGTTTTTTTTAGACACAACAACGTGTTAATTAATTGTCTGTGAACTTAACTATTACTAGGACACTGACTTAATAATCAATATTTACCTTACAATACAGGAAATCAGAGTAAACCTGGACCAAGACGATCCGATTGGGATTTTATTAATATTATTACTGATTGTTAAGACATTTATTTGATTGTACAAGTAAATCAGGTTAACATTAGTTAAAAATTATATCCAGTTTTTATACTTCAGCCCCCCTATGTAAGGTTATAATCAATAGTAACTAACTATTTGTTTTCCTATATACACGATGGATTTTTTTATTGGTGGAAATATTTTGAGGATATTAAAAATAATAATTAATTAATATAACATTTTCATTCACCCATAAATATTTCTTCCCGGTAATAATAGTATTTTTTTATCCGTTTAATTAAATTTATTTTTAATAATCAATCGAAGGGGTGTAATAATTTACAGCTCTCCCCGCTGACGCTGATTATTTAGTGGTCGTAATAATAAATAAAGTGTCCCGCATACACTAACTAACCAAATATAAAAATTTAACCCTATTATTATATAGAGCCGGCTTTTAAAAAGCTAACGAAGAATGCGAAGATATTTATAAAAATAAAAAAAAAAAAAACGGGGAGCAGAGATATATGGCATCATTAAATATACGATCGATTTTTCTCAGTCAGTCGGAAATGTCTCAATCGGAAAATAAAGTTTTATTTATTTAGTCGTATTTGAATGTGGCTTAAAATAGAGAGTATGCGTTGTCTTCGGGATTCTACAATATTTTAGGTGACACCATAAATCGATGGGGAGTCCATTTCGTTTTGTTCTAGTGTTGTTGGCTCCTCGCCTAGATCCACTTTAAAAACAGGGACAGATATTCCCGGAATCTCCGTCCCGGATCCAGGTCATAGTTCACATCTTGTCTGGCATTAGTCTTTGAAAATATTCAATATGATAGTACAGGCAACAAGTGGTCCATTGTTACGGGAACCGATGATATGCACCCCTGGATGATCGGTAAACTGCCATAGGATTTGCATAAGCTGGCAAATATTGACAGCTCAACGCAACGACCTGTTTTCCACATGCAAACTGTGAAAATGTCTATTTTCGTTTAGACACTACAGCTTTTGTCTATTTTCAGTGTGAACGATCGATTTATAAAAAAAACGGTGACTGTTTTCACACAAAAAACCCACCAGAGACCAGATTTTTACGTACACATTCCCCACACTCTTAAAATTCATTATATAAAAATAATACAGTATATTTATACAAATTATTAAAATTAATCATAACTGGACTATTTAAATAAAATTAAAATATTATTCTACTCCCAATACCCACACGATTTTTTTATCAATTCCAACAAGATTCTAAACCAAAACATAATTTTCTTTAGTGATATATAATATTATTCATTACAAAAGCATATGTATTTTTTGTCATATTCATAATATTTCTCTTACTCCTAATGCCTTTAATTATTTATTTTTATAATTAAACAACTTAATTGTATAAAAATATGTAAGCTGCTTTTTGTACAAACTTCATATTGCGATAAAATCAATTAATGTACTTAAACAAGATTCGAATTCATTGTCTGTTATCTAAAATTTTAATTTGTTTATTAAACACATAATTTCCAGGGGCTGTATAGAATAAGGGCCTAATTTTCCGTAAAATGACTCAAAATTCCCTATTAATGTGTATAAAAAATGTTGAATATCAACGTTATTCTGTTAAAATACCAAAGAAAATACTTGACTATATAAAAAAATTTAAGTTTTACTCGATTATTTCGAAACTAACAATTTCAGTATGCGTCCTTATTCCATCATAATAGCTCAGGGGATAGAATCCTGGCTACAAATACTGTGGTCATGGGTTCAAATCCCGCTCAAGTCAAGAATTTTTTAATTGATTTGATCAGTTATTACGACTGGGAGATCGGGAATAATATTAATAAAATCCCGATCGATCGTCTTGATCTAATTTTACTCTGATTTCCTGTACTGTTCAACTAGTAATAGTTAAGATCACAAATAATTAATACGTTGTTGTGTCTAAAAAAACCCTCTCCAAAAACCACCATCACCAAGATGTAGGTTCTCTGGTATTCCAAACGACTGTTTTCTCTTAATTATAGGTAAATAACTATAAAAATACTACAATTTATCACAGATTACGAAATAGATGTGCTCTCTTATTGCAAATATATATGAAATTTGTTCTTACAATTCTCAATATTCGATATGAATTAGTGATGTGTTATTAAAAAAGTTCCCTCGGGTCCATTTAATAAGTATATGATTAATACGATCCAGGGTCAAGTGAGGCCAAGTGACGGAGTCCTTATTTCGAAATACAATCGAATTTACCGATAGTTGTGGTAATTTAAGAGCGGAAATCATCATCATAATCATGATCATCGAGTCTTGTATGACATGTGAGAGGTGATGACATTGTCTGTCTGTTCTCTGCTTAATTCAATTCATTGTGTGACAACGATCGATGCGCTTCTTCACTCTAATTCGATCCGAATATCTAAACGTCACTCGGTAATCGAATAAACGAAGCTTATAATGTATTATAGAAACCTATAAAGTGTGCTACTTTAACTCTAATTGCTTGATTGCTTAGTGTCTCTTGATTCGATGTACCTTCACTTAATTACAGACCCTCGGCTTCTAATCCATTTCATCAATCCGACTGTCAACTGCTTGAATCAAACATTATAACTTGAAGAGATTCATTCATATAAATTATAATTAAATACAAAATACATCAAAATAAATATTAATAATTTGACAGATTCCCATTACTTTCAATACGTGGACTGAAAAATAGCAGTTGTCACAGAAATCCATGTTTAAAATACCTATGAAGGAAAATATGGAAAGGTGTATTTTTATCGGTTGTTTTACACATATTTTTTTAATAACACCTTCCATTTCTTCCATTAATGTCTAATATTTTTTTTGACCCAGTATTCACTTCCGAATCTCCAAAAGCAGAGAAACGAACGTTCTTCTTTAAAATCATAATATTTTATTAATAGAATGCATTAAAATCAATATTTGAAAAATAATAAAACTGGTTGTGGGAACTGTTGATACTGATAAATGAATAAAGATGAACTTTTGATACTAATAAATAAATAATTAATAAATTTGATTAAAATATTTCTTTATTATTAAAATAAAATATTACATCTTAGGCTTAAGGATATCTATTATTACCAATATGTTAAAGAAATATTAAAAAAAACACTTTCGTTAAGAAAATATTTTCGAATAGGTTTTGTTGCAGTAAAATAGTTTTAATCTAATAGATAAAAACACACACAAAATATATAAGTGCTAATTAACGAAATATTCTTTTTTACGCCCCGAGGGACTTTTTGGGATGGTTTTTACAAATTGTGTTTATTAATTGTCTTGTGGTGATTTTAACTATTACTAGTTCCACAGGTCACCGACTTAATAATCAGTATTTAGCTTACAATACAGGAAATCAGAGTAAACCAGGATCAAGACGATCGATCGTGATTGGGTCTTTGTTAATTTGTGATATATAATTATTAGATTAGTCAACTTCCATGTCTTACCACCGTTCAGAACCGCGTGGGTGGTTTTCCACAATTGATCCGATTGAGCAATATTTGAAGAATTCTAAGTCACGATGTCTGTAATAAATTAAGAATGTTTACAGTGTCCATTTTAAAGCTTCTCGACCGACATGTAGTCAATCAGTATTATCCTAATCTGGGTCTTTGTCCAGTTTCCTTGCTCTCTATCGGTGGCTAACCACAGGGATTTGGGGTTCGGAATACTTTCGGTTAACCTTAACCCACCCCTTTCGCTTCTGGGAACAAACACTCATAAAAATATGCGATCGTTTCTATTAATTAACATCAATCACACAATATAAAGTTTTTATGGTGATTAATACTCGATAGCATCGTTATTTTTTAACGACCTCATGTTCACCGTCCCTCGTAATATAATATAAACATCCTGTACGTCTTTATGAGAAAACCATCGCTTATTGTCATTTATTTGGTAGCACATGTTTATATGATCGATTTAAAATGTGTGTTTATTAGACAACATAAATTAAGGGACTCTCTTATTTATGTCTTGTAGGGGTTCACAACCATTGGATGTGATATTCATTTTAATTATTTTAATTGTCTATTATAATTAAACACAGTATTCCTCGTCCAACTACCTCTTTTATTCTCATTTAAATACGCCACAACGTCTTGGCAATGAATTTGCGCACCTGGGTGATCTCTTTTCCACCAATTCTTCCACCTACGGGGCTTGTTTAAGAGCGACCTAATATAGCAACATATAAATGATTGCTTCATAATTTCATTTTATATCCATTCCATATTTTATATAATACTATAATAAATTTTTTACATAATTTTCAATTTAAACCTTTTTTATCATTATTGTTTCTGTCTTGTATGTAAAAAAATATGCGATAATATTGATTCACCCATATTTTATTAAATATTAATAAAAAGCATGGAAATTTTAAAATTGATGAATCATGTTGAGTTCTTGGTAAAGTCACTGAACGCTTTTCGACTGACTACTCTTTGTTTCATATGTTTGTATAGCAAATGTGTCATTGTAGATTGATTTAAAAAAATAAATATTTGACGCCTCTTTATAGTGTGATTTCTTCATATATCGACAATCTTTTAAAATATTGATTTTTGAGTGGTAAAGTAATATAATGAATGAATTAATTGTAATAATGAAGGTGGTCCATGACAGAAGTCACGCACCTCAACTATGTATAATATCTCTTATCACTCGTCCATACGATTAAAACAAACACGTCTCTTTATATACGTACATTTATTAATACAGGTTAAACAATCAATGAGATACACCGTATTTAAACAATCAATATTATACTGAAATATACAGTGGTTGAATCAGTCTGTGGAGAACATCGGCATACACCACATGTCACATCGTGTGAACCAATATGACGTAATAACCAACACTAATTATATTGGGATTAACATATATTATAATTATAATTAACCCCTCGGTGACGTACAGTGTGGTGAGTTTAACATATAATTTATAATATTTGGTATTGTGTAAAATACAATACATTTAGATACATAGAGTGAAGTGAGTTCATTTTTCATACAAAACATACAGTACGTAATACAAACTCTATAATAACATTTATTGAATATTCTATTTCTTATAAAGTACTAGGGTAATTTAAATATCCGCTTCCAGATTTTAGATATGTATTAATTGTAGTAAAATAATTATATAAAATATTATTCTTCCATCTGGTAATACTGATGGTTAATTGATGGATCCGTACAGACATATAACATACACACACATTCAACAAGTATATATATTATAATGATTTTAATTCCACTATTTATATTCGTTTAATTGAAATCAATCTTTAGATTATAATTTTCTCAATTGATAATTTTCCATAAAAAAACCTAATAATATGTACGCATTCCATAATATGTTTTTTTAAAGATCTTTAATAATTTATCCTAAAATTAAATATTTATTACCCTGTCGATCGTTTATTAGGGAATTTTACATAATATATAAATATATATTTTAAAATATTTAACCGCATTTATCGTTTATCAGCTATTCTTTTTAAAAGCACTATAATTTGCTTAAAATGTAATAAATTCTAATTTTCTCATATTCATTGTTTATTAGTCAATTTTCCATAAAAAAACCTATTTTATTTTAAAGATCATTATTAATTTAGCCCAAAATTAAATATATTACACTATCGATCGTTTATTAGGGAATTTAACGTAATATATATATTAAACCGCATTTATCGTTTATCAGATATTTTTAAAATAGTACCTAAATTTGTTTAAAATGTAATGGATCTAAATTTTCTCATATTCATCGTTTATTAGACAATTTTCCATAAAACAACCTTATAATATGTACACATTCCATAATGTTTTATTTTAAAGATCTTTATTAATTTACCCTAAAATTAAATATATTACACTATCGATCGTTTATTACGGAATTTTACAAACAAAATTCATCGTTTATCAGATACCTATTTTTTAACAAAGCACTCTAATTTGCTTCAAATGTAATAGATTCTAATTTTTATAATTAATATCTGCTTAATTTTTCAGTGGATATTTTTAGCTTATTTCATTTAAACACTTTATTTACTCGATCATACAATACAATTTATTACCCTCATTTCATCAAAAAAAAAAACTAATAATAACCATTTCCACTATATTATACTCTTGTGTTTTTATCGCTATCAAATGCTTCTAATATACCTAGATACAACTTGTTTTACAATTACCTACTTAAGATTATTAAGAGTATAACTACATACATATTTAGGCAGGTGTTTTATCAGATTGATTGTTTAATATAATTCTTGTAGGTAATTACCGAACATGGCGAAAATGTGCGTGTTAATTTTTTTACGCGATCCGAAAATCCGCCAACCGTTTAATAAAATGTATTATTGTTAATAAACGTGTGTGTATATTGGGCATATCGGGTTCAACCAACAGTAGAACAAATTCAATTAAAATGCAAATTATCCACAGAAAAACAACAGAAACTAGCCGAGCAAAGTGAAAATTTGACAATTAATCATGTCAGCCGTGGCGAGTGCCGTTGTTATTATTTGAATATATTTATTTAAAAGTCCGCCGCGGATTGTTTTGTATATACATTCATATATTGACGTGACACAGTATATAATAATTTGCAACAGATTCGCCAATATCGGTGGGCGTGTCCGATGCTGTATGTGTGTCCCGCTTGATCGCACAGCCGCTGCATGCACCGTCTCTCTCTGACACCGTATCGGCCAACTGATCGGCAACGCCTCTCTCACTCTGAATCGATGTGCCCCGCAAAATAGTGTCTCCATACTTTATTATTATTTACAAAAATAAATTAAAACAATTTAAATAAGCAACGCTTTCACAACATAATTGCGATGCACAATCACAATCTTTTTTGTTTACCAACTTTCACCACGATGCACATTTCAAAATTCATAATTAACAAGATCACATTTACGAAGCGGATAATTAATCATATTTCCAACTTTTGTGGTGTTTTTTTTTTGGTAACTGAAAATATAACACTTCGTTTATTATTTTTCTCCTATTAAAGTATACATATTACATTTAATCTAAGAGAAATAAGTATACCTTACACGTACACTTTTACTAATGTTTTATCATATTCAGAAATTAAATATTTATGCAGTACGGATGCTTCTTAGAATGAGCATACTGTACCAATCACTTCATGCAAGACTCGAACCTGCATCTTTCTAGATTAATCCCAGACTTATTTTATATCAATCAGTTTATATATACATATGCCAATAATACTTGTTAAGACGACAATAAGTTTGACCTACCAGCTTCAATCACCTCATGCAAGACTCGAAACTGCGTCTTTCTAGATTATTCCTAGACTTATTACTACACTTAAATCAAGTTTAGTCGTGTAAGTTTACATATGTCTAAATGGGCTATGTTATTTTTTAAGTTAAAAATAAACAACTTTTCTTAATAGTTATTAATAAATACTTGTTTTTTTTCTGAATTTCTGTTTTCACCTTTGACTCACCTGAGTAGATATATCAAATCTTACATATCATTTTAGTTAAATTTATTTAGTATGTTATTAGTGGTTAGGTTAGGTTTCTTTTTTGGATGGTTTCTTTAATATCCCAATTACACTTGCTAAGAATAATAGATTTCACGTTTTTTGAAGCTTAATAATATTTAAAAAATAAAAATTGGAATAGTAGTAAATAATTGCCTGAGGCCTTTTAAATAGCATCTTCTAGTCACATTCAAAGACAATTAGAGGTATGTTTTTATTATTAATAAAAAAACAAGCCACAAAGCATGGTCTTCCCTTTTTTAAAAACATGTATATTCATCTCGATACTTGTCCAATATAGTGCAGGCTGTATCTGTCTCGCTCTACAAAGTGCATCTCGACTATGTGCATCTTTTACCTGCACACTTTATATACATTTAAAAGGCTCTATGTATCTGTGATGCTACCTTTTGTATCCTTATATACTCCACTTTGTATCAAAACATCGTTGTTTGCATTTCACTACATGAAATCATTGCTTATTGTGAATACGTAAAATCAATATTATGCATAAAAGTGTTATTATTGTTTTTATAGTCCCACGCGTATCAAGAAGATCGTTAGCGCCCACAAAACGACTCATAATCATACCGACTGCTCCAGCGTATAATATCGTAAGTGCAAAAAAAATCAATGTGCTCTTCCATATTGTATATATGAAATGTCAAAAAATGTTGATTTTCAATAATTATTTAACCTATTAAATGGGACTTTTTCGAAATAGTAAAATAGTCCTATTTGACCGGCAACTAATGTACATTCATCTATTATCTATAACACATTTCATGTCTCTGTCAATAGAAGGTATTTAATCGGAAATTGTTAGATTGCATAAATAATATTTAAACCGAGTGACAGGCAGTGTTACCAGATTGAATTTGTGGCTCAGTTCCATAAAGACTTAAGAGCACACAGTTTTTTTTTTGCACTTACGATATTATACACTGGAGCAGGCGATACGTGTTATTATTATTAGGATCGGTTCAATACTCGGTTCCAATTTAAAACTTCCTGCGGGACACAATGGCCGATGAAAGGAGTGTGAGATGACATCGATCATTGTGGAAAGAGGTGTCAGGAGTGGTGTTAGACATTAGCATCCATACAATAGGTGTTCACAGATTGGTATTGTGGTGTTGTCGATATATGCATATTTAATTGAATACTTTTCTTGCGTGGGTGACCGCCACATGGACACTACAGCCTACGCCTCTTCACTCATTCAATATTGCTGCTTTGCATCCATAATCACATCCAGGGTTCTCACAATCATCAATATTTTGAGTTGCTTTCAAGTTAGGCTCAGACGAGGCACTAACTAACAAAACAACGATCATAAGTGTAGCTAAGTAACTCTACTATCGTATTTAAGGTGACGTATGCCTGGGAATCCATTACTTAAGAAAAGACGCACACATACTGAATTGAGCGTGTCTATGAACAGAAATATGACGTCATTCTGGACAGAAAGAAGTGGGGGCGCTCTTTTTTAATATAATTATAATTGCAAAATGAGAATTACAAAAACGTGCATGCATATATCCGAAGTCGTGTTGAAGGCAATATATATAAAAAAAAATAGTCACGGATTTTACGGCGATACGGAATAAGAAGCGTGGCTCCAAATACTGTGGTACAAATCCCAATCAATTCAAGAATTTTTAAATTGATTTGATCGGTTATTACGACAGGGCGATCGGGAATAATATTGATAAAATCCCGATCAATCGTCTTGATCCAGGTTAACTTTGATTTCCTGGATTGTAAGGTAAATATTGAGGCTATTATTCTCAATCACGAGACTTCTCATTGTATTATTTAATACGCTAGGCCCCTTTTTTAATTGATTTGATAAGTTATTATGACTGGAAGATCGGGAATAATATTAATAAAATCCTTATCGATCATCTTGATCCAGATTTACTCTGATTTCCTGTATCGTAATGTAAATACTGATTATTAAGTCGGTGACCTGTGTAACTAGTAATAGTTAAGATCACCGACAGACAATTAATTAACACGTTGTTGTGTATAAAAAACACCCTCTCTTATAAAAATATAATAAAAGCTCCTCGGGGCGTAAATAAATAAATAAATAAAATAATTTCAACCCTGTTTCTAGATACACATGAGTGTGTGTTTCTCCGGTAGAAGTGATCTGAGCATCTGTCTTCGGTAGCTTTCTTAAGCTGATTATTATTTCAAATAATCCTTTATTGGTATTAAGACTTTAATGTATACATAAACTGTTCTGGTTTTCACACGCGGACTTGTTAGCTCATAGTTCGCCGCCTTTTGAGCGGCTAAACACTCCATTAATCATAAAGGCGGTCGTTCATTCAGCGAACGAGTACACGCCGTAGCTATTTCCGATTATTAATTATTCGAAATTGTGAAGTGTATAAAGCTAGACAGAGATATTCGTGTTGGTTTGTATTAAGCGGGCAGTCGATTTGTTAGCGATGACGTGACAAACGAGTTGGGAGGACAGCGTCTCTGACTCTTGCTCTCCATTTACCAGCATTTATCATACATATGCACACACTTTCTCTTCCATTCTTTTATCATATTTAATAGTTCGGGAATACAGCGACACTTTGTTGCTTATTAATTGTATGTGCGATACAGAAATACCCGGCGATTTGGATCTCGCTGAATGACGACGACTTGGTCAATAGGCGTTTTCATACATTAATCTCCGGCCATTGCATGCCTCATTTGAAAGTGCAATGCTTCTCAATCTGTAATTGGTTCCATCTTATTATTAAGATATTTTTGAACAAATTTAAACGTGAACCCTTGGACGGATGTATGTGAATAGTCCATTGAGAACTTTGTACAAATCGAACAACACCGACTTGATCTATGGTTTCTCTGAAGGGATGGAATGACCGACTTAATCATTGAAATACTAACAACGTTTCCTTGATCGTCAATCAACTACAAAATAACTCGATAAACTTTAACAATAAATATATTTAAACCTCATTAAACCGTAATAATGTATACACACTAAATGATTTTATTTATGAAATTCCGATTGACATTTATAAGATAATTAATTAATATTTATGCTTACGAGACATTTTTTACAGAGTAGATAAAAACAAAATTAAAATATTGTGGAATCAAACAATTTTTAAGCAAAGTATTATTATATAAAAATAGAGAAATTATATAAAATAAGGGAATGTGTAAGAGATAATAATTTATATGTTTCCATATCTATATCTGTGAACTATATTCGATCGAGAATAATATTAATAAAATCCCAATCAATTGTCTGGATTCAAGATTACTCTAATTTCCTGTATTGTAAGGTAAATACTGATTATTAATTCGGTGACCTGTGTAACTAGTAATAGTTAACATCACCGACAGAAAATTATTTTTTTGTGTTTTAAAAAAACCCTTGGGCGTATGTGAATAAATATTTTATTCCATGTTAATTTAAGGGAATATAAAATTTATTCTATACTAAAAGGGGTGAAACACTTCTATTAGATGCTAATTATAAATTACACCGATCGTTTTGTTTGAATATATCAATTCAATTCAATTAAAAATATATGTTTTTAAAACCAATTTAATTTGGCATCCCCATCGATCGTCTTGATCCAGATTAACTCTGATTTCCTGTATTGTAAGGTCAATACTGTGGCAATTAAAAAGTCGATTATTAACCTGTTTAACTAGTAATAGTTAAGATCACTGACAGATTATGAAGCGACACTTTGTTGTGTATAAAAATCAAATGATCTAATAGAGTGGTTTGTTTGTTTCAGGTATGGAATTGCAATATAACAAGAGCTGAGCTTCAATAGATCAGTAAGTTGATTGAAATATTCTAAACATTATTCGGGCAATATAATTAAAATAAAATAATAAAGTAGCACACACAAGAGTCGAACACATGTCTGTCGTTTAGCTTGTTTATATCCGAAGACGTCTCACAGTTTTTTTACTTCTTTACTGAATCTGTCATGAACACCAAATGGTTCTCATCGTCCCCCTTCGAAATGTCGAATTGATCGAGTTTCACGTATACTTATTTATAACTTGTGTTAAACTACAATAAGTCGCAGTAATTAATTATTGAGTTTATTTAGCGGTCCGTTTTTCTTCTTCTTTCCCCGTTGAATGGATGGCCGGATTATCTGTATGATATTGTGAATGAACAGTCTTCATTCATTCGTTCATTCATACGCGACTCCATTCATAGTTTTGGGCCTTTCAAACACAACAACGTTATTCATTGACGATCACGAATATCGAACAAGTGACTGTGATGAATCGATATTTCTTACTATTCAAATAACCTCCAATTTCCGCCCTTACAACTCCATTTAATTAATTATCCCTTTGATATTCGAGCACGTCTAATATCACAAGGGTCAATATAAAGAAAATATACAAATACGTTTATATTTATACATCCGTTTTTTAAATTGCATTATCACAATTCTGACCACTCATTAATTTAATAAATTATGTGCTTATTTTCTGTTTTTGCATTTAAAATATATCTTAATGATATCGTAACATGAATAAGACTTAAAGGTGCATTTAGTGTATATAAACCTTTTTACCTATAACAACATGAGAATTTTAATATTTTGAAGTCGAGGACTTCTTTTATCTTTTCAAATATAACACAATTATAAAAATACCTCTATTTTAACTACCAGAAACTAAATATGTAAATTTGACTTAGTTTATTTTTTTCTCCCGACATATTGATGATATGACTGAAAACCCAAATATGAGGATTAATAAATAATAACAACAATATCAACATTAACAAAATATAATGCTTAATACTAAATAACAGATTGTTTTGGGTAACACCAAATTTACATATAAGTGTGTGTTAGTGTGTATATATATATATACTTATATATATATATATATATATATATATATATATATATATATATATATATATATATATCTCTATATATATTCATAAAAGTCCCATTAGTACGTATCAATCCAAATAAAGGCACTCTTTGTATAAGTAATTCAATTCGATTTTGTGGCTCAGTTCCATAAATTCTTAAAAGCACGAATAATACTAAGAACTATTTTTCTGTTTTCAACCTGTAAAAATTAGAAGACCCGTACACATAACATACACTCTCCTAAAACAAATATATAAATTATATTTATCAGACCTATATATCGAAGGGTTAAGTCAACATTTCTAATATGTAGTATGTCCATAAACAGCATTTAAAAATTCACAACATTATGATTTATTTTGTTGTTGGTTGACTTTTTCAATAACTTGTATATTTATATTTTTGTATTTGTGAGCTTTTGATTTTGAGCGCGACATTTATAAATATATTTTTCCAGTTTATTCGATTATTATGATTAAATTTACAATTGAGTGTGGTGATAATAAATAAATTGCGACCACCCATTCGGATTTATAAATTGGCCATCGGATCAAAGGCCGACAACACCAACCAATACACCCACTCAATACATCATATTTATTATACATATACGATATATATATATATATATATATATATATATATATATATATATATATATATATATAAACACTTTTACATATATATCGTATTTGTTATTTGTATTTGTGCAAATGACAGAGAGGAACATGCATGCATACATACTTGCCGCGACCGGAAGGTGTTTTATATTTATAAATGAAAAAAATCCACTACATTATCAAAAACTCTCTGATAAAGCCACAGATGTAAATTCGAAAGGGATATTCCATTATTTTATTAGCAGTTATATATATATATATATATATATATATATATATATATATATATATATATATATATATATATATATATATATATTTATATATATACTGCGACTTAGGATCCCCATGTGCTCTAGTGGTATTTGCGGTATGATATAATAATATTTTTAAATATATATATATATATATATATATATATATATACTCATACTATATATATATATATATATATTTGCAGCGGAGAAACTGTCAACAGTTGAGTATATGATACTCCAGTATGACCAATAAGTTGCGTTTGCTAACTTTCAACTTGACATCAACTCTACAATAGTAATATATATTTTTTAAGTATAATTTTTTGTTATTAAGTTTGTGAAACCAAATTTCAAATCATTAGACGTGCGTATTTATCTTAAAGCCATACTTATTAACGCCAATCCAATGCTAAAAATTAATATATAAAAAATATTATTATATATTAAAAATATATTATGATAAATAAAATTATATTAAAATATAATAAATATATTATATTAAAATATACAATATAAATATATTTTATTAAAATATACAATATTAAATATATTATATTTAAAATATACAATATTAAATATATTTTATTAAAATATACAATATTAAATATATTATATTAAAATATACAATAATACAATATAATTTTTTATCATCTTTATTTATATTTCTACTTAGTTTTGAGATAATAAGCAATTTAGTGAAAAAAAAGCCTTAACAAAACTATCAAAATTTATGGGTACATATTTGAATAATTTACGATGTGGTATAAATCAATGACTTCTTTATCTTTCAAATGTAACACAATTGTAAAAAATACCTCTAATTAACTATATCAGAATTAATAGAAACTTAAAATGCTATTTTTTCTCATAAAATATTGATGATACGACTAAGTGTGTTTTGGCAGTAGATAAAGAAATAAAAAAACATATTCTAATGCATCCACAACTAAAAATCATCAAAATATGACTTAGTGCATTTTTAATTCATATAATAGATTTTCAATTTTAGAAGTATAAATAAATAAATGTATGCTGTACCACTAGAACATTACGGGGATCCCAAGTCACGCAGGGATGATAGTGCAGCAATCGTCAATCGGAACATGAAGATATCCAATAAAGAAATTAACAATAAATTTAAAAGATGAACAATGTAAAAGGGTTAGGTTAGGTTAGGTTAAAAAAAGTTATACACGAAGTAACTTAATTAAAACGGCTGTACCTGATAAGGAATTTTTTAAACGAATTATTGAAAATGTTATTTGCTCTGATGTCCTGCGATAAACGATCAAATCGCACATAACAGCGTTTCGTTATTATTGGAGTTCGAAATGTGGCGGATGTACAAAATGTACATTACAATGTGTCCATATAAAGAATAGTTCCGCTCTGCGTAATAAAATCAACACTTTTATAAAATAAACACTTAGAATTTACGTATGATGTTAAATTGAGTGCCCATTCACACTAATTATTATAAAGGATCGATTGAAATAATCTGCATGAATACGCGTTATTGTTTTTTTATATCACCTTTGTTCGCAATCAATCAATTTATTCAAATTCCCCCTCATTACATGACATTCAGCGCCGATTTGTATGGAATTTGTATGGACAGAAGTCAGTGAACAATACGAATTAACACGAGACTGTTTGAGGCGACAAGAATGCCGAATAAGTATTAGGCAGAGACATTGAGACAAGAACCATACCGTGTGCTGACACCCTTTTGGACCAAGCTCAATAATATTTGTTTGCATGGCTTGTCGCTTTGGTAATGCATTCTGTACCCCATTGTCTTGCAAGTGACTGAAAAAAATATCACGAGGGTGGTTTCGCACGGAAAGATTATAATAACGAGTTTTGTAGCTTCGGTTATCAGTATCTCCGTGTGTGTGTATGTTTGGGGTAAACAGACATATAATGGTAGCTGGCTTCCAGTCGTAACTTTTTCAATATGCCTCTAGGTTTACCGTGGATCATAAAGTATTCAGCATTTTCATTTCTCCTTGTCTAGAAAGCAACATGGCGGGGGAGAGAGTCTCCAGTCTCGACCTCTTTCCACCCTTTCGATACAGGGTTTACGCCCTCTTGTAGTCTTGCGACTTTTGGTTTGGGAATAGTCCAAGCTAATTGACGCTATTCATACTCATCAAACGATGGGTCATTATTAGACCATGTCCAAGTGGGTGTGATGAAGTGTTTTTACCAATAAACTTTTATCTATAGAAGCGCCATGCAATATTGCAGCATACATTCGAACGTGGCCGAGCACTCATACATGTACACGCAATAGAATTTAAATAAGCCTATGCCTGGTTTCATCTCTGCCTGCTATGGTTTTGACGTCTTTACAAAAACATTATAGGATATTATTCTCTGTTAATATAATATCTGAAAATTCAAATATGTAGCATAATACATTTTATCGAATAATAAAGCAATATAATAAAATTGTGAGATATTTAAAAATTATTTTGTCACTCTACAATATAAAAAAAAAACATATTTACAACTTGACCATTTTCGTTTCAATCACACCTTTCAAAAATTTCTATTATAAGATATTGGATATAATATTTTACACTTCAAAGTTGAAAATGAATTATAAAATAGTATCAGTTTGAAGATCAAGTTATATTTTGGTTTAATAATTATAGTTTTTCGGTTTGTTAAATCAGGATTTAATAATGTTGACAGTTCATACATTATTAATCCGCGACCAACTTCACGTCGATGTCTTGTAGTTTGTCATTATTTTGCTTTTGATTTTTCATTTTTACATTCGTAATATGATAAAAATTTAACTGGATTTAGGGGCATTTAAATCTGAGTTTCTCGTATATTATATATAAAGGCTTCAAAATAACCCGCAGTTAATATTACATTTCAGTCGATCTTCTCCATCATCGAATTATAATTCTATTAGAAGATCTCATATAAAAACGTGTAAAAAAACATTGGTTTCTGTGAAAATTCAAGCGTTTTTTCATCAAATCTGTCTGAATACTTATTATAGAGTTAAGATTAAAATGTAAAAGGATGGAAAATTAAATAATTCCTAATGAAGTTCTTCTATCGGTGTATTAGGGGTGGAAATGTGGTTCGTCCGCTCGCTATAAGGCATTAGGGGTGGTTTTATCGATACGTTCGTGACATCTCTGTATGAAAACTCTCACTTTATTTAAAGAATCGAAAATAACTAAGGGAATAATATCGCATTCACGGGGGATTTAAAAGCGTCTTTGTCGTGTGTAACCGAATTACATGCACTAAACTAAAACCGTTTCGATACTCAGGGGCGACATAAAAAATAATTTAAATCGTTCATAAAAATATACATATAAAAGGGGGGGCAGTGTTCTAAAACCCCTCACACGCCACCCTTATTTGCATCTGAAAATAATCTAAGGGTGGATGAGAGTATTCGTATGTGGGTGGTTGTTGCTATCTATCCTCGGTGTTCTTTGCCTATTGAAAAATTTACAATTCCGCAATAAAATCTAATTGCTCCTCTGATATTTGAATGCTAATTCCGCAACTCGGCTTAAGCACTTCCTATCTGCATACTTATATTTTACGGTTTTAATTAATTTTATCCCAACAACCGCGATATCTTTTGAGACGATTGATTTATTCCGCTTGTGACTTCAGACATGTTGATATCGAATCACTTTTGATTTATCCATCGTCGTAAATCTTTTCGCGCGTCGTTTGAATTTAAATATGAATTTGTATATTTGTAGCTTTCCATATCTGCATATATATAGGTAAAGTTCAGCGGAAAGACGTCTTATAATCTCCATCAAAAATATGCAAATTTTTCGATTTCTGCTCTGACGTGGGGTGTGTGTTGCTCATATTCATACGTTTATTATAATCTATGTAAATGCATACATAATATATTATATACAGGTGAAACGAAATCACTTTATTCATATAATAAAGACTAAGCTTTGTATTTCCCGAGAGAAACTTTATTAGATCTTTCCGTACACATTTGCCGTTGAACAACAAAGATTTACACTATGCAGGGGTATTTTAAACACTGTAAAAATCATACAATTTATTAATATATTCATAAATATTATTATATGAAATACCCTCTCGTAAAACAGGTGTGGGGTTACAACATTTGAATACAAATACAATTTAATATATCATTCGTATATTACAAAGAGAAGTGCAATTGATCACATTTCACACTCGTACCTTTTCCTTCAATTAAATCCACCGATGAAACATTCGTGGGGATGCGAGGGATGATTCAAAAAGTGATACACCCCACTCTTTTACAACCACCACCCCCTGCCACCCCCAAGAGCCTCAATTATTAATACTGTCATTGTTTCTTGCGCCATCAATTCCGACATATCGTACCATCCATTAATCTTCGTCGAGTACTCTCTCACTATTGATAATATATTACATTGTTATTAATTTGCAATAAACTTAGAGTAAAATAGTAGCATCTCTTGGGGGGGGTGTGCAATAAAGAAGCGCTTATATTAGCAGTAAATCATGGAAGAGCGTTCTTTTTGAGATAAATGAAACATTATTTGAATAATATAAATGTATTATAAGGTTTTTTTCTTGATTCGAACTTATTGACTATTAAATAAGGGATGTTAGTCCCGCGTGTAAAGCACATAAAGAATATAGTATGGGGAGGAAGATGGGGTGCTCGGTCTCTTTGGCAATACATCACGTATAAAATATTCATAATTCGATTAAAGGAATAAATGAATCAAAAGATGCGAGAGTTACTACTGCAGATAACTAATGGCCCTTTTGTGTGCGCGCTTAAAAAATATACAACCCCCGAAGAAAAACCACCCCCCGACCGCCCGACTCCATACATCCTGCCTCTCGAAGGGACCACTCGTAATTTCTTCAATAAATCACGCACGCTTACATAAAGTTCGATATTTTGTTCCTTTATTCTTTTATTGCCATTGTTATGTATAAAGTTGGAAGGGTGTATAAATACGTGGTAAGATTCCGCCGTTTCCTGCGCATATCTGAATCGAACAAGCCGGTTCGTATTCCGGTTGGAATTTTTCCGGTTTATTTTTGCAGTTCGTTTTTGTCTAGAATCGCATTTATGTGAAGCTAGTTTAGTCAGTTGCCTTGTAAATAAGCTTCAAGATAGTATCACTGTCGAAATGCTTTCGATTCGTAGCAACCTGAAAAATGTCTACGCCATTACTACGATGCATCGCTACGAAGGCCGAAGCAAGTACACGTATATTGCTTTGTTATTACACTTATTGAAAGTATTTGTAGCTTATTAGTGAGTATGGGGTATTTTATTATTAATATAAAATGATAAAAAGTGCATTTTGTAAGGATAGAGGGGTTAAGTGCAGAAAGACACGTAGCAGTCGCTTCCTGGTGCGGCGTATTTAGAGCAAGATGCCCGCCACTGATAACAAACTACAATACATTCACTAAAACACAATAAGAACAACAAGGAGACACAAAAGCCTTTATAGCCTCAGTCACGAAAGGAGGAAACCCAAGGATTATTGGGTTAGAGCTTTCGTGCACCCCGTACCAAAGATAAGGGCTTCGATCCTGCGCCTTTCTCAAACACGACAATGTCCCCGATGACGCCACATCTCAAATATTTAACAAATGTTTTAATTAGTCGAGACAATATTATTATTCCAGTGGCGTCCGTCGTGGAGTTATGAAATTTAAAACTGGCCAATTGGCATTGATTGATCAAAATCCCCTTTGACTGAAGGGTGTATTAAAGGAGGTGGTGGTGCGCCATCCCCGATTTCGGGTTCTTTCCCTTCTTCCACCCTTTAGCACCCCAACCCCCATCCCTCAGCTAATTAACGGTGTACGCAACTCTATCTGTCTGTCTGAATTCAACTCTGTCTGTGGCAACGTGCACTTTGTACCACAACATACTTTTCGATTGTTACATCGCTCTAATTAATAATCGATTGGGGTAGGAAGTTATATCTTGCGGGCGTAAAAATAATGTGCGATTTGGCGCTTTTTAAAATTCATACCGTGTGTATGAGAGGGGTGTTATATATGTTAAAAAAAATAGCCATTAGGGTTGTGATAAATTAGAAGCGCTGAGCTTGACCAAGGGACATCCCTTTTTCTGGACATGAAACCCCTTCTCATTCTCCCCGACACCACCAGAAGCCTCCGAGGTTCCTATCGACATCTGCGAATATCAGGAGTCATACAACTTTCACATAATATTTCAAATTAATTATATTAATAACCCAAAAATATATTTGTAATTAGCATACATATAGAATAATCACCTCTTTCTTGGGATTTTTTTTCTAAAAATCGTAATGGTTATCAACCCCTATTTGATGAACCCTTTTAGGTGTCGTAGAAGCAGCAACCCTTTTGCTCACACATGTGCGTACTTACGCACACACTCGCGTACAAAAAGTACAAGTCCTCTTTTTGCCCGGTCCGCTTATATAAATATGATGGCGAATGACGTATATAATTTCCGAAGACCCTCCCGATTATTTAATGTCAGTGCT
Organism: Agraylea sexmaculata; assembly: GCA_022606485.1. Classification (NCBI taxonomy): domain Eukaryota; kingdom Metazoa; phylum Arthropoda; class Insecta; order Trichoptera; family Hydroptilidae; genus Agraylea; species Agraylea sexmaculata. The sequence continues at coordinate 143,839 of JAGTTH010003818.1, read as the reverse complement.
GACCACCCACCCACTAATATTCCACCCCCTTGCTTCACTCTTTTTTAATCCTTTTGCGGATTTCTTTGATGTCGCGTATATAACGCCTAATTGCTTTGTGCATTGCCCACCGTTTGACCGTCTATTATATCGATTGAAATATTAATATATTTTGTATGTAATTTTCCACCCAAATCACTTTTCATAATATTGAGGTTTTATCTGGTGGGCAATTGTCACGGTGTCCTGCACATCAGGCTGTCATTATCGGTCTAATTACCGAACCCTGGTCTCTAAAGTAAAGTACTGGTCCCTTTCAGAGAAATATTGCAAAGGAAAAAGGGTTGTCGAAGCCAACAGTCTGATTTTTTTTAAATTTAGTACTTCTCAATTACCTTAAAATATTATCAATACTTTATAATTAAATGTGTTTTTTTTTATTTTATATTTATATAATTTTGTCAACCCCTTCGATTTATCTTCGTGCCGGGCATCGATAAGGGTTAAAGGGGGCGAGTATGAGACCCTAAAGAGTAAAAAGGGTGGGATTTAGGGGGTGTTCTGGCTAATTATTTGATGCCTTATGATGTAGGCACATGAAAGACATGTCGGATCAACCTTCGTAAATATATATACACGATCCTTTAAACAAAACTCAGCCGCGTGGAAAAGAAACCTTCTCATCTCTTTCGATAGCCGATATCCAAACACCCCAATGCTAATTTATATAATTACAAACTCGAACTCTTTGACGACTTTCGAGAGGATCCCTCCGATGTTGCGATGTATTTTTATGATTTTTCATAATCAGCAAAGGCTTCACAGAGAAGCTTTAACCCTTTTTTTACCCAAACCACCACAAATATGGGGGTACAACCCACATATATTTCACGGTTGGCAAAAACTGCCAAAAACCCGACTCCTAAATATGTGTGTATGTGGATTACATCCACTTTTTGCATGCATAATGCCCGTATTTTTCCACACCCCCAAGAAGTCTCACCCCCCGACCCGCTTTTCAGACTGAAGGGTTAATAAGTAAATACTAACTTATTTACAGTCGAGTCTGCATAGAGCTTTTTGTGTGTCCTTTTACAGCAGTTCGCTTATCTGTAAAAACTCATATCCTTTTACGTATCTCTATTATTTACCGACTACCCTCGACTAATGGAAGCAAATTAATACCACACCGTGTACACTGATATTTGTCCAACTAAATACAAATCGAAATTATATTTGCCCGGGACGATACACTCGCAAGTAAATTAATACTTGACTTTAAGGTAGATGTTTGTTAATAAAAAGGGGTCTTCTTTATCGGGGAAAAGATGTCGAGTCAGCCGAAGGTACCAAGTCGACAGCTGGTCGAGGAAGAAGACCAACTTCCAAAGACAATTATCCAATAATGAATTAATTCGATGAACTTTATAAAGGGTTTGAGGGACGACTACCTCTTCCACTCTTGTACATTAAATATAGACAGGGACCGAATAGCTTTTCGATACAATCATAAATTTATATTTCTCATTTTATTGTTCGCAGGTAATTCGCACGCAATCTTCACGGCTTTGAAAAAAATGCGCAGCTTTGAGGTAAATTATAAAATCTTATTTGTAAATTTGAAAAGCCTATTGCAACGGTTTAATTACACCTGCCCTTCGCTCTGTCAGATCAGGGGAACAAGTATTCAAAATTAAAAGGCGTGCCTTAAAACGGAAAACTTTCTCCAACTTGGATTTGTATCGGATCGAAATGGGGTTGAAAGCGACAGATGATAAAGTATTGAATGTATTTTTTTTTAATATATTATTTTAATCGGATACTTTTTGAATGTCTGTCGGTGAATCATTAGAGTTGTCTTGAAGATGTTCTTTTGATGTTTCGATAATTTTGTTACATCGACTCGCCTTCGGCAGATAAACTCGTTTCATTTCACATGAAGGCTTTTCCAATTTCCACCCCCTCTTCATTTACTGTACTATTTGTAGACTATAAATCAGCGTCTTTGTTATGATATTGTATATTGATTGTGATGATTAAGTATTAAAATGGATGCCGGTGGTCTTCTGGTGTATAATCCTCTGCAGTCATACCATCGAAATTGTGCATAAGTAAACAAACGGTTGCTGGTGAAATTTCATGAATAATTGATTTTTCGATTAGCAACAGACAAGATCTTCCAAGACGAGACTATCTCTTGAATTATCAAATATATCATAGCTACACGTAGTCGATATTTAATCCACTCTTTTTCATATGGCTAATTGAAAATACGGGGGACCAGTCTGGTGATAATTGGCTTCTAACATCTAATGATAGGCGAATTGTGAACAAACGACCGACTGAACCACCCCGGCCAACTTCTATGCTCACCCTTCAGCCGAGAAACTTTTCCGAAACACATTTTAAAGCGAAGCATTAATGCAATTTCCATATAATCCACCTACGGGTGTCTCTCCAGCCGACAATTAATATAATACAAGATATCCTCTTTATGGCCATTCATAGAATGCAAGGCAAACATCGTTGTAAAAACAGGGAGACCGTCCAGGCTTTATCGAATCAAGGAGACTTTGCCAAAGGAAAAGCATTCAATGTCTGTCTGGTCGTTCTCTTTGATTCTAACAAGTCAATACACTATAGACAGTTCATTAAAATAGCCGCAGAATTAACGGATATCTATTTTGATAGAAACACACACACACAATAGGAAAGGGTTACTGTGATGATGATGATGATGAGCAAATACTGGAAGGGAGAATAAAGACCACCCCCTTGTCTCACACACATACACACACTTTTAATTCACTTAAACAATTACAACTCCTAGTTCTAATCCTATCAAACGAATCCACGAGTATGTGTTCTATGCCGTCACATAATATTTAATCAATATTCACATTTTATTGTATGAAAAATCACATTCATTCGATTTAAAAAAATATTTATTACTTATATTGGAGTTGAAAATCAAAAGCTCCAACTCTATCTCGAATAAAAGCAGATGAAATCGTCTTTTTATAACATCAAAATGGAGGAAAATTAATTGAATTTACGATATAATGCAACTTTGGTTATAATCAAATATTGCAACTTAGGTTTAAGAGAATCCATCAAAAAATAAACTACTAGATTTGAGCACTTTTGATTCTGAATCCCTCATTTTTGTTAAGACTTATCGCGATTTTAAAACTCACTATCACCAATATTCAAATTTTAAAATGTATTTTTTTAACGCTTAAACGATAATAAGTCATTTTTATTATTGAAATTCGATTGAATTATCTAAATATATTTTAACCCATCTTTTACGTCTATACTATATATAATTTTTTTAATAAAATTATAATTTAATATAAAGATGAACCCTTATATTAGTGAATGACATCTAACAGCCCAGCGGCGTTAATTAATAGAATGTCTCGTTCTCGTTGTAATTCAGAGGTTGCTAATGATTCTGAAAAGATTTCCAGGGGTCGATCAGTCACCGTGAAAATAGGGATAGTTAACCTTTTATACAACTACCATTACTAACCCTTCTAACAGCCAAGCCACCCTTAAAGCACGATGCGAAAAAATATGTGTATATGGAGTGTCTTTATTGGATTAAAATTCAATAGTGTAGTTTGTCAATAATACAAGTTAGACAATTTCCTCCCTTAGGTTGGCAAATAAGTAGTCGTTAAAACTCGATGCATGGAGTTGCCTGTCCAAACTAATATTCATTAGTTAATTACAAATCCCATCTCTGTGAAACTCGAATTATTATTATATTATGGGGTGTATTTCAATCTAAATATATGTATTTTTACAGTACACTTTTTTCCACTTAAAGCCGCCGCCAATTCTGAAATAGACACGATAATAATATTTTTGTATTTTTCCACACAGACGACACATTCACAATAAAGTCGAATTCTTGACCGTTACTATAAATTACAAACGGCCGTTCATTCGTCTCGCCTGTCACAATAAATAACATCAAAGATATTATTCGCTAACTATCGTTAAAATCAAATATTGCCAAAACAAATATGCAGAGCTCGTGTTTAAATTCGTATAAATTAAGTATCAAAATTATTAAAGTTTCAACTAAACGGTGCGACACAATTTTTTTTTTAATATTTTCTCTATCGAACAGCCACATATCGAACATTTTGTCAATAAAAACACAATTTTTCTCAATAAACCATCTAGAGCAGCGATCGGGGAACCGGGGTAAATTACACCAAATGGGGTAAAAATAACATTTTGGGGTAGTAAAGTATTTTTTTTATAAATTGCTAATATCGAAAACCGAAGAAACAAACATGAAGCAACATAATTTCTCAAAAACTGACATTTATTTGTTCCATTATAAAAATCTTACATGCTTACATATTATCTTGTTAAATAATTTACATTTATAAATGAGCGGGTAATGGTTAAAAAATAGTTTCCCGACCCCTGATCTAGAGGAATTAATCAATAAATAAACGCGTTGGGCTTTTATATATACTATACACTATGATATTTTCCTTATTACGATCCATGATATTATTTTATTGGCTTTAATTTTATTATATTTCAATTAGTTTATTACGAACTTTAGTATGGTACACTCGTTCATCGTTCTTGTAAATATTATTTAATTTAAAAAACATATGCGAATAAATACTCATTTTATCTATTAAGAATAGTCCATCGATTATGATAATCGCAAAAAACCCTTGAAGTAACGTTAATAAATTAATAATAATCAAAATAAATTGCATTGACAAAAAATTATATAATATGTATTTCTTTTCAATTAATTACTTATATAACTTTTATTTTCCAGTTCAGATTAACCAAGCGTTTTCTAACCGCGTTCCAATTATCGTGTACTTTGTTAATAAATCCATTATTTTACAAGCCCTACCAAAGTGGAATATATCCATATATAGTTTTTTTCCAAACTAGTACTCAATTCACTTATAATAAATAAATATTCAACAATGTGAAGAGATTTAATTCATACGCACTCACGCCATAAACAATTATGATGATTTGTTTAGTGTAATTGTCAAAATCACGCCTCGGGGTGTGTATTTTCTTTCAAATAGTAATTATTCATAGATTTGAGATAACTTTATAGACCGAAAGATAGTATGTATAATGTTTATTTAATAAGCGTACAAATTCGAGCAATTACAAAGTCTACGTGCGCTCTACTTGTTCAAACAAATCGGCGTATTTTTTTCAAATATTAGCGAATCTGTAAACGGTAAATCCGTCATTCGATTTTGTATAAATATATATGAAGCTTAATGTATGTCCAAATGTGGTAGATTTATTATATGAATGATTTACGCATCGTTTCCTGCTTAATTCAGGTACCGGTAATTAAGTGCCAGGTGAAGAATTGCCTCTTTAAAACGGTATCCCCTCAAAAACAAACGAGATATTTTTATCATTTACTTTTATAACTATGCATATTGATAAAAAATATTTAATAATCTTCAATATTTTTTAATACATGGTGGTTAGTATTATATTATTTAATAATAATCCGTAGTTAAACCGATATACATACAATTAGATGTTTAAATATCAAGATGACAGAGGTAACACTAATTGTCTCACTCAAACTCGTCTGCTTGGTCCACCATCTTAATATTTATAAAATTTAATTGTATGGCCTGCTAATATATTAGTAGTATCGTGTGAACCCAATATGCCGGATTAAAATCAAATGTTAAAAGTCTATAAATAATGAAAAATATCACTCGATTGGTTAGTGATAAAATCCATTGAGACGCCTTTTTCATCTTTTAAAACAATTTTTTATTAAGCCATTTAGCAAATCTACAAATGCTAACTTAATATCTTAAAAGTCAAGCAACAAAAAAAATCATAATATTGTGAATTTTTAAATGCTGTTTCTGGACATACTACATATTAGAAATGTCGACCCAACACTTCGATATGTAGGTCTGATAAATATAATTTATATATCTGTTTAAGGGGTGTGTATGTTATGTGTACGGGTCTTCTAATTTTTACAGGTTGAAAATAGAAAAATAGTTCTTAGTAAATTATCTGTGCTTTTAAGAATGTATGGAACTGAGCCACAAAATCGAATTGAATTATTTGTTGTTGGTAATTGAGTATATGCAAAACATTATTTAACCTATTAATGGGACTTTTAGAAATAGTAAAATGGCCTTATTTGATCGATAGGAAATGTAGATTAAATCTATAACCATCAGATGTCTTTGTCATTGGCAATTATTATAAAATCTTGTGCTAAAAGATGAAAAAGGCGTCTTACTTAAACAAATTGAGTATCAACCCAAAATATTTTAGTCTTATTTATATTATTTAAAGTTACCACTTTTCTGGTGTAAAATAACCTCATTATGCCTCCGATCGTATACAATATTCATAATTTCAAATTTAATTTCTTAATAATGATAAAAATGTTAATGGATAAGGGCCGCAAGTGTGACCGTTACACTTTAACGCATTGTTTGTTTGGATTAAAAGTGTTTAATAATAAATTGTGGGCGACACGTGAAGACCAAAACCACCAATTAGACCAGTGGCTCTATTTATTTATTTAATATTAATTATATTCCAGCCCATTATTGTGCTCAAGATCGGAATGTTCAGATTAGAGACAATCTAGATTCAGTTCCAGCACCGCACATCATTCAGATTCGCTTGTAACGAGTGAAATAAAATATATTAACAGAAGTCGATCAATTCCTACAAACGTATTACCATTCAAACAGTATTGTTATGGTGGCTATTAATTATATTTTAATGATATCTTGTACGCAATGTACCGGCAACTAACCAACCGATCCCCCATCGTAATAAAAGGTTAATAGAAGAAGCCGCCTATAAAGTATTTTAATTGGAATGTCCACACATCTCCCCCTTTGTTTTATTTACTTAAACTGGGAATAAACCATTCTTTTCATATTGAAAAATTAACATAATTCTAGAATTGTTTTAAGATACGAAACATTCGGTTGAAGACCCTAAAAATCCATACACAATAAATTAACTAACTCACATTATTTAATGCATTTGTAAATTAAGATTCCCATAAAAGCATTTTTACAAAATATAAACCTAAATATATTGCATATGTGGTATATTCAAATTATTTTCTGAAAATGATTAGATTTGTAAAAAGGTCCCTAAACAATTTTAAATAAATATTGACAAAAATTACACGATGCAAGATATTTTTCCTTGAATGTAAGATTGTATATGATTAATCAAACATTGTATTTGCGTGGGTTGAAATGGTATGTTTTATAAAATTATAAAATCAAATTGATTTTCCTAATCAAAATTCACAAAAGGATTTCTATTGTTTTATAAATATATATAATGTTTTTTTGTTTTCGCGCAAAAGAAGCAATTTCACGCGCTAGAAAATCCACGAAATAATAAATAAAATATTAGAAACCGAGTCGGTGGAAAACAAATATATATGTGTATGTGAAATTTTCGTTAATTAAATCAATTAAAGTTTGGCGTGTGTACTTATTTATTTTTCGCTCTGAATTTACGGTAACCGCTTGAAAATAATTACGCTTGTGTTTTTCACACTATGAATATAATTTTGTTTTAATATTAATTATGCTCCAATTGGCGAGCCGTCATTTTCGTCAAATTTAATAATGATTGTTATAAAATTTATTATTTAATTCGATTTTAGTTAAGTATTCATGTATTATTTTTACACGATCGAAGGTATAGGAAATAAATGCACTTTAAGCAATTAGGCTGATACACCGGGCCCCCCTACAAACTAATAAACATATTGGATTCATTAGCATTTTAACGATTTTTTCACATTGGTCTTGAAGATCGAATGAGTAGATATCATAAGAATAATTTTTCCGTTGCGGTTAAATAAATCATCGAAAAGATAATATTCCATAGTGAGTCAACATGCATACTTTTTAACCTTCAAATAATCAAAATGCAATATATTTGTACAAAATCTTTAAAGAAATGCTATCAGTTGATAGTTTATTAAATTATGTTTAATCATAATCAACAATTATTATAATAATGTGTAAAATAAATAATCTATCATAAAAAGAATACATTCCATAGTGGAGCGATGATGCATCAACATGTATACTTTTTAACATTCAAAAAATCATTACAAAATATATACAAAAATAACTTTTATATTAATTTTAATATTATTAAATTATCTTTAATATTATTACTATAATGATTTAAAAAAATATATCATCGATCATAAAGAGAATACAGTGTATATTGGCTCGATGATGCTTCAACATACTTACTTATTCGCATACTTTTTAACCTTCGAATAATCATTATACAATATATTTGTATGAAAACAATAACAATTGTTATATCAATTGAAATAATATTAAATTATCTTTAATATTATTATAAAAACGTATCATTTTAGTGAATATATAAATAATATTCTCCTGATGTTCGTTGCTAGATCGATACGCGTACTTTTAATGCTTCAAATAATGATTACGCAATATATTTGTATCATAATTTTAGTAATCTTTATATTAATTATTATATTATTAAATTATCTTTAATATCTATATAGCTTTCTATATACTAACTTACGGTAATTTCGCACATCATATATGCTGATTAAATCTAAATGGATCATCATTTTCAGTACGTTTATCACAAGGAATGTTCATTATTTGGGCAATTCTTCATTCCGCGTGTCGATTTTCTCATACATTGTTCATATAAAAATGACCCAATTTCAATCGAACATAGAAGAAGCGAGTATTTTTTTTACTATAATATTATTTGATTTTTAACGAAACGAACGAAGCGTGATTCTCTAATGGCCGTACATTTTCGTTGATTAGCATTTTAATCTACGTTTAAGAGCACACTGCGTACATTTGGAAATATCCCTCACACTATTCTCAACATTTTTCTTATAATATAAGAGACTGAGATTGGGTGTTGTATTGAGAGAAAAATGTTGACATTCTCTGGTTCGATATTTTAGGTCCGCTTCATTATAAAGACAATTACCGCGTCTCAAATGGTAACTTTGTATAAAATTACATATGAAAAGTGCCCATTGTCAAACGGTGTGTATTTTTACAGCTGTCTTTTTATTGTTTTTATTACGAACGTCTAATTAACGACCAGCCGACTATCATTTAGATGCCCACATCGTCTATTATTCTACGTCCCTTTGTATTATTCATAATTTTGTAACCGGTGGCCAAATTGTTGTTGTATCCGCGTGGGAGAAAGTTTGGTATTATATTTTTTTTTATAGGAGCCGCCTTGTGGCCCAGTGGTTAGTGTAACGGATTCGTGAGTGAAGACTCCCGGGTTCGATTCACTTGGTAAATCTAGCTTAGCAAACTAGATCTTAAGTACTCATTGCTGTGTGGTGGCCTGGGAAACCATCTCTACTATATTCTCCCGTAAAGGCCAAGGTGGCCTGGCCAACCCCTTATAAAGGGACTCCCGCCAATAGGGAAGGCGTCACGATATATATATATATATATTTTTAATTGTTGTCGAGTTGTCCTATTCCAGTTATCGATATTCATTGAGTAGTTATCTATTCATTCATGCGTCCCCCATTGATGCACTCTCTCTCTTTCTACTACAAATAGTACTACAACCACTTGTTGAATCTATTTCCAATACCATTCAATATCCTGGGTACTTATCGGCTCCTCTCTCTTCCTCCGTATCCTCCCACTCGATTCACGGTGAATGCTATAATGTTTTATTTTTATTCTTGCAGAGAGCAACCCTGGCGGAGAAAGAAGTGACAAATCTTAAAGAACAGCTGGCTGTGAGTCCGTGTCAGCAGGTGGGGGGCGGATCAGGGGGTGACAGTCCTCCACCGCCCCCCACGGGGAGTCCCAAGAGGCCCTCCGAACAGGGCCCAGAGGAACCCGAGGACCTCGAGCAGCTCATAGAGGTCAAACAACCCATACCCACAATCAACCAGGACACCGAAATGGAAGTGGTCAGGACTTCATCCACGAACAACTGCACCAACATCATCAACAACAATAACAACAACACCAGCTTGGAGATGGCACTCGCCGCCAAAGAGAAAGAGGTTAGTTTTTTTAAATTAAATATTTTTTTAATATATTAACTTTTTTTTATTCTCACGTCTCACTTCCGATCGGTGGGCATTGTTGGTGTTTGCGCAACCATGTTCACGCCTAAAACATATATTTAAGACTTACTTGATGCTATCTAAACTCGTTATCTACTCCATTGTGTTCGACGATGACCTTCTAAATCCAATGTCTAACTATTGAACTCCATGGGAATGTACAACTACCAACACCATGGTCAAATAGCCTCAACCGCTACGTCATCGCATGTCCGAAAAAAACCAACATTTCATAAACGAGACGAAAAAATCGTACAATTTTTAATTGTTCACATTTTTCTCTTAAATAATTTTATTACATTTTTAATAATTCAATCAGGCAAAGTTGATATTTAAATCATGCAAGCCATGATCACACCATAAAATATAGTTTTAATAATGATTTTCCTATAAGCAAAAGTGATTGTACAACCGGTACCACCGATATTAAAGTACCAGACAACTTGATGGATAAATATCAAGATGGCAGACTAAGTAGATGATTCTGACTAATTATTTAAACATCATCTGAATGTGGTTACTCTGTAAAGCTTTTGATTTCTAGGCATCGGCGTAAACGTACACCGTAAAGACGGTAATAGAGTTGCTTTGCTGTACTTTTGATCGGTTTTTTGTTAATTAGTGGCTCGCCCGAGGCTCAGACGAGGCATTAACTAACATCAAACCGATCATAAGTGTAGATAAGTAACTCTACTATCGTATTTATTGATCTTCCAAGGTTTCTTAATTTAATATACATTTAAAAACAATAGGGGTCACCGGATAATCCAATCTCTCCCACATAACGCACGATGCGTATGGTTATTTAATAAAATAGAACGTCAATTGTTCCCCTTTTAATTGATTTATTGAAGTTTGGGAGCTTCGATAATTCGATCGAACCGTCCATAATACATAAGTCATGTCACAATTGATGATGGTCATACAATACTTCTTCTCCTTAATAGATGTTGTCCTTGACGACCAGTTAAGCCGATTCGATTCGATTAGATCGATATCCGTTTGATGGTTTTTCCCGAGTCATCTTCAATGTAATAATCGATAGTTGAATAAATATGGGAGTATATGGTTTTGATATGTATATATATATTGGCTGCCTACCGTCCAATTGACCTCAGGCCATGTTAGATCAATCTCACTTTATGGTCTATCAATTCACACTTCACACAACACTATGACCTCATCTCGAACACCTCCTGTATATATTTATTATTATACAAGACAAACGATCCTTTCTGCAGTCGCAAAGTTCCCGTTATCTTCGGTTATGATGAATGTTTGACGATAGTTTAGCGACGATAGGGGTTGGTTATATCGCGTGACCATTCCAACCCTTACTATTAATATTCCACAGTCGTGTTTTATTCCTTGCTAAACACTCCGATAACATCATTCCACCCGACACATCGATGACAGTGCCTATTTCATAATAATTCCAGGCGTTCGACTAATATTTTACTATGGGTTATATCAATAAAAACGCGTAAGGGTCACTATTTTGCTCATAGCATATTTAGGTTGGTGAGCATTTTTACTGAATTTTCACCGTTTCATACAAATCTTCGACACAATATTAAATTTAGCTTAATATAATGTTAATGAAAAGGGTGCACAATTAAATTATCTTCAAAAAAATGCAACACATTCTATATATTTTCCTATAAAATATAGCTCCAATATGCAAAAAGGTTACCTACAGCAACGGATTTTTATGACAGAATTCGAGGATTGGACTGATTATGTTCGGCTTTTTAGAGTATTAGCAGGGTTATTTTAATTGAAAAGTTTTATTTTGAGTTATGAACTTGTTTTTGTTTTTAAATTGTTTAATAATATAGTATAATACGGTTTTCAAAAAAGGACGACACTCATCACAATATTTAAAAAGCGAGTCTCTCGATAATTACTACTGTTTTTTGATAATTGACATTTATTATGCATTAAATATCTCTACTAAAATATAAACTAGCCAACACAGTGGTTATTTTTCAATAGAATTCTTGACTTTTGTAAACCGGGAAATCGATTAGATAAAAAATGTAACCATAAAGTATTTCGTCCACTTGTACTGTCGAGTTATAAAACAGCACTATATTGAATAAATTAACTGATTATTTGATGATCTGAAAAGAGATACACAGAATAATGCATATAAATGATCGTCAAAAACTTGTTCCGCCATAATAAAGTACCCCGAAGAACACAATAGAGTGATTTCCCTTACAAATATACGCTACAACAAAGGGATTCAGTCATCGGTTTTAATTTGTTTGATCTGGCCACATCGATCCTGTGGGTATTGAAGAAAGTAGTGAGTCATGGGGTGGAATGCTAACCACCTTTACCTTCACTTTACATCACCACCCCCTTCTAATGTAAAGCCTAGTCGGGGGTGAATTATGCAAAATGATTTCAGCGAACACGGCCGTTCCGCCAACTTAGCCACACAACTATCCAAATATTACAATAACTAATGCCGAATCTCAATAATTGTATTTTATAAATATAAATGTACTCGACTCGAAGGTGACTTGGCAAGATTAGTGCGGTCATAATCGTTATTAAAATAGCATAATTACTTATATTATTTAAAAGCCCGCCGCCCTTGAATATGATTCATTAATAGTGACTGTCGTTTTTGAAACAAACTGCTTATCTTGAAATAAATTCCTTACATGAATCACATTTTGAGAGGACTTTTTTGACACATTTTGAGAGGACAATCACATTTTGAGAGGGAGGAGAGGAGAGGAGAGGAGGTTTTTTTAGACATATAACAATGTTTTGATAAATTATCTTGTAGTGATCTTATCTATTACTTCTTACACAGGACTTTATATTAGTAAAATAAATATATGGATTAAAAAAACCTCAAGAGTAATTCTATGATTTTCTATTTGTTCTCATAAGCTGTTAAATTTTTTATTAATTTATTTATTTAGGCCCCGAGGAGCTTTTTTTGAGAGGGTTTTTTATACACAACAACGTGTTAATTAATTGTCTTGTGGTGATTTTAACTATTACTAGTTACACAGGTCACCGACTTAATAATCAGTATTTACCTTACAATACATAAAATCAGAGTAAACCTGGATCAAGACTATCGATTGAGATTTCATTAATATTATGTCCCAGTCGTAATAACGTATTTAAACCTATGACCACAGTATTTGGAGCCATGCATCTTATCCCCTGAGCTTTTAAATTCAACTTATTTTAGTTCTTATTCCATTAATTATTAAAAATTAAGACAAAAAATGTGATATTATAATATGATATTAAAATTTTGCTGTGTTACCACTCTTGGTAAATTAATTACCTGATGTCTGAGAGTGATTAAAGCTTGACATTTAATCTATAAATAAATAGTAAAAAGTGATCTTTTTTACTAATGATTGAGCTAATTATTTATATAATCTTTTAAAACACTGTGAGGAATAGTTTCAATTATGCATTAGCTTAGTTGCACACAGAAGGTACTCATATTATTATTATCACTCTTTCACATTCGCCATAAATTCCAATTGCACACGATGGTACGGGGTTCAATTCCCCGTGAGCCCCAGACTAAGAAATGTCCTATCTTATTGCGGTGTCTGCCAACTTTGTCATTGTTTAGAGACATTTAATCTTGATAAAAATAACCTCCACCAATGCGTCATAATACCTGTGCGAACTTCACCAGCCCTCGCCACCCCCTTTCAAATTAAATACTATATTTATATAATATTTTATTAAACCGAAACAATGTGAGGTCTGATTATCGATGATACTTGTCTTCCCCCACTGAGGAACCCCCAACTCCATGTTTTTCATTTATTTTTATTAAAAATATTACTACACGCTGCTGTAATGAAGATGTTTCACACCCTCTTTATATTGTATGACGCTCTTTGAGAGAACAACTTTTATATGAATAAATTGTTAAAAAAATCCATGCAATCGTATAATATGGTACAAAGTCAGAAAATTTGATGAAGAAACATGATTATTTTTTAAATATTATGTATTAACTTCATTATTAAAATGCTTACAAAGCACTGCAAAGAAAAAATATCATTGGATAAATTTGACATTAATATTTGGAATAATTGAACCCAAATAAGAAATAATCGAGGTATCTGTGTATACATAATTTAATGAGGTTTTACACAAATTTTCATATAAATATTTTAGCTCTATTAGACAATTTGTAGAGAGGAATAAATCCATTATTGGCAACGAATTTGCGCACTTTTTTGGCACTTACAAATAAAATTAATTAATATTTATTTAACTGAATATAAATGCTCACGAGACATTTTTACAGAATAGGCAAAAACAAAATATTGTGGAAACAAAAAATGTAAAGTATAGTATTATTAAATAATATGGATATATAAAAAAACAGAGAAATAATATAAATTAAAGTGTAGGAGATAATCATTTATATGTCTCTATATCTATATCTGGGTGAACTCTTTTCCACCAATCCTGCCACCTACAGGGCTTGTTTAGAAGCGATCTCTTATATGGTAACATATTTTAAATGATTGCTTTCTACACCTTACTTTTTCTATATTTTTGTATAATACTATAATTTATTTTTATTTTTCGTATCGGATCGCTCCTTAAATGAATTATGTATATAATCGAGCGTCTCATAGTATTGAATTTTAATACCTTATTGTTTTAATAACGACCTCGCAAAGCCGGAGAAAAATTATATGATCTTCGAAGAAAATCCAAAGACCCTCCTCTTCCCGGGGTGCGAATATTTTCTGATATTATCCCAAAGCCCACCCCCGTATTATTATGGGCATCATCATCACCACCCCCGAACAGCGGTTTCCGTATCTTTATCTGTCGTAATGAAAATATCGATATGATATTTTGTTGCCGGCAATTCCCTTTTATTCGGTACATAACAATGCAAAACAGCCTCCGTTCCTTTTACGGCCGTTTTATATTTACACCGAAAATTATCGACACTAAACACGGGAGATAATGCTTAAAACAAATAAGTTGTGCAAACGCGTTCGTTTATAATGAATATAGTTTTTCATCTTCGTATTCGGATTATAACTCATATTTATTACATATAGGCTGGCTTATTTTCGCATCGGGGAGGATATAAATTGATTACAATAGGGGGATTCGATACAAAACAAGGCTTTCCTGCCACCCTCAGGTGGTGGATTGTTAAGACGCCGCGGAATGGCTCATAAAAAGGCGTCAAAATCACCACCCACCCCCCAAATCCGCCACCACCCCCCGTTAGCAATATTTTACACATTTTTACATTTCGCAATCCCCGTATCGAATATTTTTCTCCTCCTTCTACTCATTTGCCGTTGTTTTTTTTCTTGCGCCTACGGAACGACCGGACATATTTCAAATATTTCGCCCTTATTACTGCACCCCCAAATAACAAGCCATCGAATTTAAAAAAAAATGACAATATATTACAATTTAAAAAAAAAATCCAAGCCAAGTCTATTTTTATGTACACTTATTGTTTAAATAAATATGTTAATTGAAATTTCCACAGCAATTGTCATCGAGTGAAAATTACTGTGGAAATTATGTACAAATAACATATTTCTTCAAATTATGAAATTCCACCAAGAAGTCAATACTATTAATAATTTAGACTTATTGTGTTGTATAAATTGTCACCATTTAAGTAATAATCTTTTGATATACAGTATTGCTTTCAAGAACATCCAAATTGTATAATATTTTTTTAATATTACCACTGATTTAATATTAAAACCATCAATTTATAACATATATAATAGCCTAACGTGTAGTGATACTCCAACGATTGGTGTTGCCACTAGGAGAAATAATAGTTACTATACATATTTCTAATTTATACATACATATCTCCAATCTGAAAATGGATATTTTAATGATCATTATTTTATTTCTATATTTCTATTTTAACAGATTTAAAGGCCACTCTATATAAAAACCATACCAAAGATAGGAATAAAAGTACTTTGGGTCATTACTTCGTAGTAATGAGGTATTTTGTATCTTAATATCGAAAAATGCATGGTTTTCAAGGGGAATTTATAGACCATTGAGCATTGAGTGAATGATCATTGTTTCTATGCATATTGTATGTAATATTAGAGAGGACTTGAAGGGGGCAATAACCCTTAATGTACCGATTTATTCACAAATTGTACCCCATATAAAATTTTATCAGCCGCCCACACTCCAATAAAAGACAGCTTTTACAAATAGATTAAAACACAAGCATCAGACGAATTGTTGATTATGCTCAAAATAAATCTAAAAGGCCACAAAATGCGATAATTTTAAATATAAAACATGCGATTAAGATCAATACATGACACATCTTCTTACAATATTCGTCTGCCAAAATTCCTTCGATAGCAATCAGCTTCGTTTTTTTTTCTTCTTCTTATTTAAATTGAAATAGAACAAGCGTGACGACTGACTAGAAAAATATCTGTTACCAAAGATTCACTAGAATTGATAACCAAATATTCCCTTTTTTAAATCATTTAGACACGCGTCAGTATATTTTTTTCTCTAATTATTAATTCGCCCTTGCCAAACCGACATTTTCAATGCCAAAAATAATATCTCTTAAGAGCTCATTTCCAGCTTCCGTGATCGATCATTGAGAGTTCAAAGTACTTTTTTTATATATTGTATTTGGTTGGATTAATACCACAAAAAATGGTTATTAGGGGAGACTCGGGCGACATAATAAAAAAAAAACATATTTTTTGGCCACATGCTACAAAAATCACCTAAATACTTTGTTTGAAGTATTTTTTTGAAATAAAAACTAATGATAGAATGATTTTTTAATTGATAAATCAATTTTATATATATATATTTGAGACACGTGACCACAAATAAATGGATTCAAATCCCAAAAAAAATAATTAATTTGATCGGTTATTACGACTGGAAGATCGGGAATAATATTAATAAAATCCCGATTGATCGTCTTGATCCAGGTTTACTCTGATTTTTTGTATTGTAAGGTAAATACTGATTATTTATTCGGTGACCTGTGTAACTAGTAATAGTTAAGATCACCAACAAATAATGAATTGTTAAAGATTAAGTAGTTAGAAATTAAATAACCGCGCTTGAAGAAGAACAAGTATGAAATTGGCGGAAAATTCATTTAGGACATTAAATATTTAAACAATTTTATTAGAACAGATAGAAAATCATATTTATTAGGATCATGCTGGGGGTTTTTTTAATAAATTTATTTATTTTATTTATAAATAAAGCACATTTTCGAATAATTTATACCATCAATGGCACAAGTAAATGATACATAGAGCCTTATTTTTTTAAGGGTGTTTATTTTGCGTAATCGGTTTCTAAAATAATAATCCTTCCTCTATAGTCTTTATTTATAATTGATTTTAGTAAAAGTCCGTCCATTGGCACATATTTATAAATATAATTGAGTTCGACAAGTGAGTTATCGGAACGAGCGGTCGGCACAGTCAAGTATTTCTGTCTGGACATGATATATGACTATTTTGCCTGTCCTCAACTCTCCTCCACATATTTACATATAACTGGACCATCTCTTTCAAGTCCTACTCTTCCTATTTATTTTTCAACATTCATATTTATAGATTTCCTCGCTTTATAACTCGATCAATCGCGCCTGCACACGATTTATTGCAGGAATTCGACGCCGGATCGCGTCCATTTGTTGGACTTCCTCGCCACTATTTGTCATACTCGATAAATATATTTTGTCATAATATTATATATTTTTTTCTTCTTTTGACAGAACAATCTTGTCGACATAGAAACGAACGTATCGGTCACGCGATCCGATCGTATTGGGGCCTTTTTTATAGATGTTATTTCGATCGCATTTAACATAATTATTGCTAGATTGACATTTGGTGAACAGTGCAGGTACAAAATAGTTTTTATTTATTTTTGGTATTCTATTTTCTGGTCACGAAGTCATCTAGTCTTAATAAACTTATCATCGTGTATAAATATTAAAGTTGCCGCCAAATTCATACTTTCCAAGTTCTCCTAAAAAGGGCGGAATTTTCATATAGGAGTCCTTAAATGTATTTTGTCTTTCGGTAATCTTAACTATTACTAGTTCTACTGCTTATTGACTAAATAATCGCCTCAGTATTTACCTTACAATACAGGAAATTAGAGTGAATCAGGATGAAAACGATCCATCGGTATTTTATTAATATTATTCCCGATCTCGCAGTCGTAATAACCAATCAAATTAATATAAAAATTGTTTACTTGTGCGGGATTTGAATCCATGATCACATTTTTTTTCATTTTTCAGTCCTTTTCAAAATATTTTGACCTTAATTTTCTAACATGATTTAAAACTTAAAAAAGAAACACATAAGCCAATTAGTGTATGTATTTTCTCATTTCCAATCGTATATATCGCCTGCTCCAGCGTATAATATCGTAAGTCCAAAAAAATATATGTGCTCTTAAGTCTTTATGGAACTGAGCCACATATTGTATTTATGAAATGTATGAAACGTCAAAAAATTTTGATTTTCAATAATCATTTAACCTATTAAGTGAGACTTTTTCGAAATAGTAAAATAGTCCTATTTGACCGGCAAGTAATGTAGATTCATCTATTATTTATTACACATTTCATGTCTCTATATGTTATAAATAATAATTAAACCGAGTGACACGTGACAGGCAGTGTTACCAGATTGAATATGTGGCTCAGTTCCATAACGACTTAAGATTTTTTTTTGCACTTACGATATTATACGCTGGAGCAGTCGATATAATATGGGATCAAGGTGTATAATGTTTCCCACGTATTTCAATATAAATTATTTGATAATGACCCGTGTGTCCATCAACAACAATAGTTTGGTCCATTGCACGCCATTGCATGTCACAAATTATATTATTATTAAAACAGACCTCCATACTTTCAAGTATAATACAATCATGCACGGTGGTCTTGAGACATGATCATTACGGTTCTAATTTAGTTCGATCTGTAGACATTTTTATGAAGTCGGTCTTGTGATGTCTGCTGACAGGTGCAATAGTATATATAAAAGAAATAGAGTAAGCGTGATAATCTATTAAAATATTAATAATAATTTGGACCGGACTCGCGCATCATTGACTGTGTTTCTCCAATGCAATATATTTCGGCATTTCGAACACCTGTTTGTTGAAATATTTTCACGACGCTCGTTATTCACAATGAATGAAAATAATTCCCCACAATGAGTCCCGAATAATGTTTGAAATGAAACATGCTTCGGTGGTGTGACAGGTTCTGGATATCTACTATTCTTGGAACATCTCAAATGCGCACACCAAAACCAACAAAAAGACCAATCCTACTTCCGAAAGTCGTTAAGATGACTCTGTATTACGAGTTTCCACATCTATCACACAAAATATCCCAATGCAAACAGGCTGGATGAAATTCCAGATCGATTTTTTTAAATTAATGATCCCATCATTAAAAAAAAATACTCTCATTCATAGATATCGCATTGCATATAAATAATTCGTGTATTGTGGCACTCTTCTCTCATATTCGATAAAGGCATAAGTGTGTCTCCCTCACTCAACACATTTCTAGTGACCACTGAGAGTGGCTGTGACAATATTAATAATAAAACATGTTAAAGAAGTAGTGTTTGGTAAAAAGTGAGGCTAGATGTATTTGAGTGTATGTTTGAGTCCATATGACATGTAGTAACAATGCATTTACCCATTTTACTGTGAAATATAACTGAAGATATGAAGAGAGATGTTAAAAGTATATTTTTGGCCACGCATTTAGCCGCTCATGCGATATATTATGTTTATATCTATGCTCTCAATATAATAGTGCAATGAGATGAAAATTACCCTATTAACAATAATTTATTAACGTTGACACATGAAGTACGAAGTTGTCATATAGAAAAATATTAATTTATATAATTATTTATTTATAATTACTACATAATCTTAAATATTAATTCGTGTATTTAAATAATGATATAGTGAATTAATTTAATAATGCATAAATAAATGATATTTATAATTTTTTAAATATTTTTAAAGCAATAAATAAAATCAAAGCTCGAAATATAACCAAGCAGAATTTACAATAATTACGTAGAACAGGATTTAAAAAACTCTTAAATTAAAATTGCGCTTTGGATGATGATGATGTTGATTAATTTAGACTTGTAAATAAATATATATCAGTGTTTTAACAAAAAAAAACCTATTTCATCGAGAGTCTTATCAATTATTATTTACATTTTGAAAAAAAATAATCAAAATTGACATTTAAAAAAACAACAAAAGAAAAACGTGTTTGGTGAATATTGTGATAAAAATATATATGTTTTTTTGGGTTGAAATCCTATTATTATTAAAAAATGTTAAAGCTTGGCTTGTGATAATTTTAAGATCGCAAACCATCACCATAATATTTATGTGTTCGCCGCTTTCACGTGGGTTTTCATGTTGGATTTTATTTTTCAGTGGCAATTTTTCATGGACAGGTGTGTCTCCATATAATTTTAAGTATGACGAGTGTTTTAATTTGATTCGTCCATATAATTATATTTAGAGCCGACGACCATTAACTCTTAACACACCCACATTTCCGCTACAAGCGTCTACGAATTTTACTACTTCTATGGACTAATTGATATCATATGCTATTCTAGGGTTAAAAATAGACAACATCGCATTGTTTTGACGTGGCGATATATATTTTTTAATACATTTTCCACCCCATTGATATGGAGCAAGTACTAAATGGTATGATTTGGTTAGTTAGTGACATCGGATACTGGACATCCATTAACCGGTTGAGTGGAACAGCTGTAGTGTCTATCCGATCGACACTCAAATATATTTATTTTAGTTCATAGTCTAACTTATTTAGAGACTATTCTTTATTTCTGGACGAGCGGAATGTGTTCTAGATGATACTAATCTATAAACATTCTACATTTCCCCCAAAGCTTATTATTTATGCTTTAAAATAATGATTACCCAGACACGAGTGCGACAGGAAAATGGACGATTTTAAAAATTAAACAATTTATTTTAGATATTTTTAATACGTCATTATACAGTTAACTTATCTATTTTTTTGTTATAAATAAAACAAATCATTTTTGAGGCATGGGCTTCCGTAGATTATTTTCTGAAAGGGTAAAATAATGTGCCATTGGTTTTTTTTTCTAAAGATTTTATGAATATTTAAGCCAATATCATATAACCAATCGCAAACAAGATAAAACAATAGGAAAATATATATTCTCTAAAAGAACGACACAATTTATCCAAAATTGTCTAATTTTAAGAGAAAGTCGTCGCTATAAGTATTTTGTAGCAACCCTGTACCAAAAATTGATTAAATAACTCCCTATATTCGGTTTATCATTCAATTACATTTTTAAACTTATTTTTTGAATACCCAGTATATATTGAATTAATAATAGTAAGTTAAGTGCTAGTAAAATATTGAAACAATACACATTTTCTATAATATATTACGATGGATTAAATGTAATGATTTCTGGGTGTAGTTCTATATTAATTTTTTTTTTATTTATTTCCACAGTATGTTAATTCTTTTCAGATTCTATTTTCTGTATATGACTACAGGTTGTTAGTCAAAAGTATACTTAGACTCTTAAAAAATATCTTTAATGTGTAATTATACCTTATGGTCACCTCAGTTCATATGTCATCGGCTCTGTACGGCGCCTGTGTTGTTTGGCAAGCTGGTGGTGTCACCACACGTTGTGGTTGATGTTTTTCTTATTTATTTTATTTATACACACAAGTCCCTCGCAATTAGTAACCGCTTCTTACTCATCGGCCGTGACAAACTTCTAATTCCAAACCACATTACATGCACACATAAAATAGTTATCTTTGACATTCGGCAAGTCATTAATCAACCTTTGCAATGTTGATTTATTTGCGACGATAATTCTTCGAAATCGACAAAAGTGTCGATGGAAAAAAGCACACAAATGTCACATTTTCATCATTCAAAAACTTCTTGGCCCAAACATCAAAGACCCGTAATGAATTATTCTTCCGCCACAACTGACACGATCTCTTGAAAATAATTTGATATTTTAATATTGATCGGTTGTTCGTAAATCAAAAATGAGCAAAAATATTATTGTTTTAATTTTAAAGAGGACAGTTCTCACGCAGTCTCTTACATTCAAACAGGAAGCTCTTTGTGCTCGAATATCTTGTTTTAAAATACGGGATGTCTTAGTTTTACGAAACAATGAAAAAATGTATGTATTTAATATTTAGAAAGCGGTCATTTCCGATTGATATTTTAAATAAAATTGCCGGTAGAATGCGTTGTGAAATCGTCACATCTGTCACCCTTTACTACACTAGATTTATATATATATAAAAAATACTATATTTGCATGAATGGAAGGGTGTGTGTCGATTATATTCATTGTCCTCGAAAACCGGTCAGCGATCTATCAATACCGTATCTAAAATATTGGACACTTTGAATTGAAATAATTTTATAATCCACGCGGTACATTTTAAAATAAAATAGTCTGGTCCTGTTTGGTTCAATACATTGGGGTCAGTCAATAGGTCCCTTTATCCGACCGACCCAGATCAATTGAATAAAGTCTACAATAAAAATTAAGCCCGTCACATCTGCATGTTTGTATGATGTTATTTTTTTCGCCAATAAATTGTTTGTATTAATGTGGATCGAAGAGGTCAATATTTGGTCGTTATCAATCGGTTTACAATTTTTTAACGAGGTTATCTTATTATAAGCGTGCCTGCCAACAATCACATCAACATAAAAGTACCAGTTTGTTCAATACAATATTATTATCTATTCGTTCGCGGGTCAATTGAGAATATTGGGTGTAATGAAATCGATTCGATTGCGACAAAAAATATTATAACAAAATCAATGTATGTAAACACGATACGGACGTTATTAGTGCGCATATTACCGGACTGTCAACATCGTCTAGAAGAATAAGGTATTTTTTTTATAATAAAACTAGGGAGACGATGATGAATTTGTCAACAAAGGTTTCGTATGGCCACTCGTACTGTTTATCTGTCACTTGTCGATATTTCTAATAACATTACACTTAATATGGGCATTGAAATAACTGAGAATATTTTAAACGGTGGCAGGGTATCGCAAAAATTAAAATTAAAAAATATTCACTAACAGTCACTACTGAGCACTTCAAAGAAACAGCTGATTTCAAGATGGTGGACCAAACTCCAAAAACACTTTTAATTTTATTAATTATATTATATATTTTTAATGTTTAACACAAACTTTCAAATACATGTTTTGGCTTTATTAGACAATTTGCAGAGGGATAAAAATACCTCATTTTAATCCATTATGGGCAACGAATTTGCGCACCTGGGTGATCTCTTTTCCACCAATTCCGCAGCCACCATCTACGGGTCTTGTTTAGGATCGACTTTATATAGTAACATATAAATGATACTTCCTACACCTTACTTTATTTTATTTTATATAATACTTAAATTTATATCTGTCTTGTCTGTAAAAAAAAAGCTCTTATGAGCGTTTATATGCAAATAAATAAATTATGTTCATATTTTGCATTAATACATACCAAAAAATTATGATGTGAAGATTCGAATTCGCTCCTTAAATGAATAATGTATATAATCGAGCGTCTCATAGTATTGAATTTTAATAGTCAAGTCCCCCCCTGTTTATAAAGACAAATAATATGTTTTTGTTGCTCTCTAGTGGCGGATTTTAGAGACTACTATGTTGCAGGTGGCCACAGCCTGCTTTTGTGTGAAGTATTGTATAATATGCGCCTGTAATACTGCCGGCTATGTTACAATGTATGACACTTCTATGGATATAAATTCATTGGAATAAACCAAGTGTTTCTCTCATTGGTCACGCTCCGCCGAAGGAACGCTCACTTGCCATTATATTTCTTTGTGCTATTCTTTGTTCCTACTCTTCTTCAATGATTTCTTATATATTGTATGTGTATGTCACAGCAGCAATCATGTCATATCAGAAATTACGATCTGCTACTCGCAATATTGCGCAAAGACCCCCTTTTTTAATACAATACAATGATTCTCATTGTACATACATTTGGCCCAGTCCATTGCGGTATTGATACTATTATTCTCTTAATGCGTCGTACCGTTGTGGTATGAAAAAAAGGCTTTGAATTAATACGGTGGCAATAAAAGCTTATGGTGTTTTATGTAATTATTTTTATATGAACAATTGACACATGATGCCGACAGAACAATGGCTGAAGAGTTCACGCGTCGAACTCTTGTCAGATTGTTACTTGGCTCTATTTCACATAAACACTGACATTATGCTCTATCCTCTCAAAGAACGACACAATTTAACCCTAGATTGTCTAATTTTAAGCTACAGTCGTGGTCCAAGCAAAGGAACCGGTAGGAGAATATTTTCTTACATGATAATAAAATAAATTGTCTTTTAAAATAGAGCTTGCATTTTTTTTAAATATATTGAGTATAAACATATAAAATAATAATGTATTTTGTAGCAACCCTATACCAAAAACTGAAGATTTAAATTTGTAAATATACATTGTATTGATTGTTTTAATTTTTGGGTGAAATTCTATATTAAATATATTTTTAGCAATCCTATACCAAAAACTGAACAATTGATTCCCTATATTAGGTTTCTCATTCAATTACATCGGTAAACTTCTTTTATACATTAACTAGTTTATAATTAATTAAGAGTCTCAAGTCAAGTGTTAAAAAATTACACATTTTCTTAATATTTTACGATTGATTTAATATTTTTTAGTGAATAGATTTAAATGTGTAACTATACATTGTTGATCGTATTGATTTCTCGGTGAAATTCCATATTAAATATATGTTTGAACAAACTGCACAAATGACACCCTATATTCGGTTTGGCATTCAATTACATTTTTAACCAAAAATTTATATCGTTGAATAGCCTATAGGAATTAGGTGGAATAAGGGCGTATATTAAAATAGTCAGTTTTGAGATAAACGAGTAAAACATTATATCTTAAGTGTAATGAAGTATTTACTGTCTTTCAAAATTTCACATATGCTTTATTTAATTTATATTTTATAATTTAACGGTAACGTCTTGTGTGGAATATTTCTAAAAGTGGCGTATCATCACCAAAAACTGTTATTATATTTGTTATAACATTGGCATCTGCATAATGTGAGGAAAATGTATTTTTTTTCAAACGATAATTCAACATAAAAAACAGATGGATAGATTTTTATTTAAAAAAATCGTTATACGGAATAAGGGCGTCATAATATCAATATGGCGGACCAATTAGACGAGTCTGAGTCAATTAGTAATCAGGTTGTCGATTTCTTGGGTTAGGTTGTATATTATGATATTCAATTAAAAGATGCACCGAGTTTATGGTAATTCAAAGGTGGTAACGAATGGGTCGTTCTTCGGTTGAATGCTTCATAGGTAAGATCACGCGATACGTCTATAATTCAATACTTAATTCATTCCGCGATTTGCCGGCTAAAGAGTTATTGCTTCAAAGTCATGGTACACCGGTTCGAGACTCATCATCTTTATCACAGCTCGTCCTCCTTGCAAACTATTGATTTGTACACTTGTCCTCATTATTTGTGTCATAATCACTGATGTGTGTCTTTCTCGTGGTGATTGTGACCTGTACATGTGATGTTAACTTCCTGTGATCTATCAAACAGTCATTTTTATGGAAACCAACGGCCCGTGACAAAAAATATACACTCACAAGGTCAAGAGGAGCGTCTCAGTTCAACTGCTGCACTTGCTTCAATAATCACTATGAAAAAATTACATTACATAGCCATCATAAGAACACGAGGAATATTATTTAATAATGCCTAAAATGGACAATGTAAATAAATTTTGTATTAAGTACGCCAATATGTAAGCCGCCTTGTGGCCCAGTGGTTAGTGTAACGGATTCGTGAGTGAAGACTCCGGGTTCGATTCACGGCACCGGAGTCACTTGGTAGATCTAGCTTAGCAAACTAGATCTTAAGTACTTATTGCTGTGTGGTGGCCTGGGAAACCATCTCTACTATATTCTCCCGTAAAGGCCAAGGTGGCCTGGCCAACCCCTTATAAAGGGACTCCCGTCAATAGGGAAGGCGTCACGATATTTAATTTATTTATTTATTTAATATGTAATTAATACCATCGGCAAAATGATAAATAATTCACTAATTTGGGTGGTAATGTTAAAAATAAAGGTTGCATATCGCCTGCTCCAGCGTATAATATCGTAAGTGCGAAAAAAATCTATACTGAGCCACATATTGTATGTATGAAATGTCAAAAAATGTTGCTTTTTAATCATTATTTAACCTATTAAATGGGACTTTTTCGAAATAGTACAACAGTCCTATTTGACCGGCAACTAATGTAGATTCATCCATTATCTATA
Source organism: Agraylea sexmaculata (assembly GCA_022606485.1). Classification (NCBI taxonomy): domain Eukaryota; kingdom Metazoa; phylum Arthropoda; class Insecta; order Trichoptera; family Hydroptilidae; genus Agraylea; species Agraylea sexmaculata. The sequence goes on along the minus strand of JAGTTH010003818.1, from coordinate 117,199 downwards.
ACACATTTCATGTCTCTCTGTCAATAGAAAGTATTCAACTATTATATTTTATAAATAATAATTAAACAGAGTGACACGTGACAGGCAGTGTTACCAAATGGAATATGTGGCTCAGTTCCATAAAGACTTGAGAGCACAAAGAATTATTTTGCATTTACGATATTATACCCTGGAGCAGGCGATATTTCAAAATCACTATATTTTACAGTAGAGGCGTTTATCAATATTAGAATAATCTCATTATACAGGGTGGACTTGAAATAACTGATCTCAAGTCCACCCTGTATAAATATTTTGAGATGTATAATTTTTCTATTTCCTGATAATGTGTTTATCTATATACCAGGATGGTCCTTAAATTATTTATTTATTTAAATACATTAAAACAATCGTAATATTAAGGATAATTCAATGCGTTGGGATGGTTTAGAAAATATGAAAAGATGTGTATAATAACACATAAAATTTAATAATTAATCAATTATTATTTATTAAAATACCTTTATAAGGTGACCAGAGGTTCTCTTTTTTTATCATTTAAATGAATTTAAACCCATCGTCATCTAAAGACATGCATAATATTACATATAAACATTCCTATCATTTCTTCATTTGTATGAAAATCAATTCAATAGTATATCCACACATTTTTACAAAAAAAGTTGGTCACGTTAGCATTAGAGCCTTTTGTATCAAATGTATTCAATTATGAATTTAATATCGATGGTAAGAGAAATGTATTATTTTGCAGTATAATTTAACAGCAATATTCGCATAGCCTTCAGCGCATTTCCTTTGACACTATATACAGTCATATCGATTGTGTAAATGCAATACGCATTTGTTTGTGGGTGGTTTGGGGGTGTTTGTTAGAAGACAAACCAGTGGGTGGTGTGGGGTGGTGGTGTGTACTGAGATGTTCCGGGAATAATAAGACTAACAGCTTCCCTCGGGAATCATTCCGATAGATTGGTTCAAAACGGTGAACGGCAAATGGCTTAATTCCGAACACCGATTCTCAAAACGTCTCATTTGTCTTTCGATCACTCGATTCAGTGATTCTCAAATAAAAGGCCATCGACGGTTACTGCATTTTGAAATATATTTATTTTAGTGAGTATTTTATGGCGTGTAGTTGTTGTAGATCAAAGCGGGTGTCTGGTGGTGTACTTGTCACAGGGTAATTCCTTCAGGACAATTACAAAGATAGACAGCTGTACAACCCCCTTCGGACCGAGGAGCCCCCTTAGCCCACCGCCCCCATACGGAGACATCCCATTCGATTTCTCAAGACAAACACACATTGACAAATTGTTTTATTTATACCTGCTACACATCGATTGTTTCACTCAATTATACACAGTATTTAATACTTGTACGAATGCAGAACAAAATACAAAGAGGGAGGCTCAAGTAATTGTGGAATAGGGGTGGATTCTTCGCAGAATTAATTGTATTATTTTACGACCGTATTTTAGGATTAAAGATCGTGGCTAAATTATCAATTAGAGATGGAGGAATAGGTTTTTCTTCGGCGTCCAAAACAAGTCGCCCCTCTCGAAGCCAATATATAATAAGGGATGAATTTGTACGGAAAATATTCAATACGAGAGACACTTTGGAATATGGCTAAATTTAAATATTTCTCTCCCTTTTAATCTGGTTGAAATTTAATGTGCATCGGTTGTGTAATAAATCATGGAATTGGTACCCGAAACGAAATATCGTAAAACCTCTGTTGGCGCCGTCTTCTTCTCATGCTGCTCTTCCCCTCTTTAACTTTCCACCATCCTATGCTCGATTTGGCTCCAAACTCTTGGGGAGGGACTCTTTCATGGCAATAAAATTAATTGAATACATCTTTGCTTCGTTCAAAATTAACCCGCCCGACGTATTGGATTCCAGGAATGCGTAAACGCGTATATATGAACTCTGCACATGGACTATATGCACTTTATTCATTATTAATTTAAATCAATAATCTACCCCTTTTAACAAATAATCTAACATGTTAATTTGTGTGTGAACAACAGATTAAAGCATATATTAAAATCTAACCATTCGAAATCCATGTAAAAAGTATTTTTGCGTAATACATCAGGGAATAAGGGCCGTATTCAATGTATAATAATAGTGAGTAGTGCTTAATGTTGTTTGTACGAATAGATTAAAGCTTAGTAGTAAATTGGTGTTAACGCATACGTACCGCATGCACACACTCTCATTACACTATTATATTGAATACGACCTTAAGACGCTTGACTACAAATAATGTAGTCATGGGTTCAAATCTCACTCAAACAAAAATAAATGATCGGAAATAGTATTAATAAAATCCCGCTCGATCGTCTCTGATTTCCTTGATTGTTAAGTAAATTATTAAATCTGATGGGTATATTGAGTAACTGTAATAGTCTTCTAAAAATAGTCCTTATAAAAAACTTAATAACTAACTATCTGGCTACATTTTGAATATATTTTAGTTAGAATTAAGTAAGGGATTAATGAAAAAATCTTGCGATGAATGTTAAAAAGCGCGCGCTGTGAATTGTGTATAGATTCCATATTCAAATAATTTGAATAGTGTAATTAGTGTTGCCATCTTTTGAAAGGCAGCTAATATTTATTATGCATACAATTGAAGCACTTCATCTTCACATATTCGATTTCCTACTCGTTTACAATTGTTTGAATAGATTGTATTATTAGTGTGATGCATTCATTTCTCGTAAAAGGCTCACGTAACAATCCAATTAACTCTAATATGGTTTTGTTTTCTCTGTTTCAGGTAAGACCCGACAGACTAGTGCTCTTGAGTAAGTGAATACTTCAAATACGGTGTGTTATAATAATAATATTATTATGTGCTTAATAGTGCACAAGACTAATTATTATGTGCAGATCGATGATGCCAGACTTCTCTCATTTTATTAATAATGTGCAGGTACCATTATTAGCCGACGCCTCTTTTGTGATACTCTTCGTATGATATAATAAATAGTTTTAGTCCAGACAGAGTATTCGTTATGTGAAAAGATAAGAGGACTTAAAGCCCGTTGTATGGTCTCGCTGCTTAGTCTTATATGGCGCTAATAAATTCATAAAATCGAAACCGATCTTTACTGTACCAATATAATTCAAACAGGGTTGAAATCACTATCAATACTCATTTGGGTATATATATATATATATATATATATATATATATATATATATATATATATATATATATATATATATATATATATATATATATTATTTCATTTCAAATTTATCCCCCAATCCATTGTTATTTTGGTAAAATGTAAGAAGCAGTGTAATAAGACGTCTGGCTACAAATACTGTGGTCATGGGTTGAAATCCCGCTCAAGTTAAATTGATTTGATCGGTTATTATGACTGGGAGATCAGGAATAATATTAATAAAATCCCAATCGATCGTCTTGATCCGGGTTTACTCTGATTTCCTGTATTGTAAGGTAAATACTGATTATTAAATCTGTGACCTGTGTAACCATTAATAGTTTAGATCACCGACAGATAATTAATTAACACGTTTTTGTGTCTAAAAAACCAAAACCGTATGTATATATTTTTTTTTGATAAAATAAAATTGCACCAATTTAATTTATATTCGGGTGTAAAGTTTGGGAGGTTTGTTGCGTATTAAAGGAATCTAATTTTCCATAGAAATATTAATAATTACGATCACCGACAGATAATAAATTAATACATTTTACCAAAATGGGCTGTGTCTAAAAAAAACAGCTCCTCAGGACGTAAATAAATAAATTAATCTACAAATAGACTCATAACCACATGAAAATGCGACGAAACACATACTTTTTACTCTAAAATGCGGCAACTTGATGTGGGATAGTAAGATTAATATATTTCACAAACAAAATAAATAAATCACAGGTCACTTTTTTTTTTTAAATCGTCCACCTGTTGTGAATTATGTGTGGATTTATTTTTTACATTTATTTTGTGATCACCCGGTAGTCCATTAATGTTAATAGACACCGCCCATAGTATTTATTATCTAACATTGATAAAGACACTTTATTGGGTACAATCAATTATTGTAAACACTCCCACCTTGCTTTATACCTTTATTTGATCATTCGATTGGACGTCAAGTGTTGATAACAATACTGATAATAATTTCCTGTAATATTCTCGGCGTAAGGCGTTTATGATTATGGAGATTTAATAGAGCAACACTTTCAATTTGTATGTAAAGTCAACTACAAATCATGCACATTGTTAGCATCTGCACTGAATTATTCATACATTGTTGATACAATAATACGCACACTTTTTCGTAGTTTTAATTATCGGTTCTAAAACTTAACAATTAATCAAACTGGACGGGTTAAAAGTCACGGAACTTGAACACGTTAACAATCGGGTCGCTTTCACTCCACAATTCAGTTTTGGGGGCTTAATTAATTGAATCGATTATTTTTTAAACACTCTAAGCACAAATATGTTGTTTTGAAAACTTATTTTAATATTTAAAAAATGTATACATAACGAGTTTCTGCAATAAACGATGAATTATAATAATCAAAGGCGTCCAAAACCATTTTTATTGTATTTAGCAAATTCTCTTAAACCTAAGTTTGATACCTTTAAAAAAATATTTATTATATCACAACTCTTGTATTTCTAAATCTATTTTATTTATTCGTATTTGATTTGAAAATGCATTAAAATTTTACATATTCCGGTTAATATGGATTTTAAATCACAACAGTAAATTTTTTACTTATTTAAAAAAAAACGGTTTGTTGTCGTTTGTTTTCAATAAATGAGTGCAAATCACGTAATGTTTTTTTTTATATTGATTATTGTTCTCCATTGATTCCAAAGAAGATGTACGCTTTTTTTGCTTTTATTATTTTTTCGTCTCAAATATAGTAAATATTTATTTTTAATTGTTTGCATAAAACGATACGCCTCGTCCAAATCATAAATATCCAGTGTTATTTTTTTTCGAATATTATGATAATTGACTCTCTTAAACCTTGTTGTTAAAATACTTGATTATGAAATTATTGTGGACTCTGCTTTTACTGGAGCTGAATTTTGACTCTAAGCGCTCAAACTTTCCCTTAGAATACCTTGTAATCTTTCTTGACGCTTGGCGTTTCTCTGCAATAATCTATTGAATTAATCGGTGAAGTCAATATGCTCTTATTTCCAGTCTAGATATGACTCGTTTAAAGTACAGGAATCGACTTCTTTGTGCTTGTCTATGACCATTTCTTTGTGTTTCCCACGATTCGTCATTGGACATATCGCGTGAGTTGTTCTTGGCAAGCTTTCAGCGTCGCTTCAGTAACGGTTCAAGTGTTCTATTGAGAAAAAAACTGTTATTTTAAATTGCAATAGTCGAGACATTTATCGTGGAAATATGACACATTTCATCCGATGACCACAAAGTGCTGTATTTTTTGTAACTATCATAATTCAAATGCATGCCCCGCATTTTAACAGGAGGAATCTACAGCAATTATCACACATTTGGAATGCCTTTATTCTTTGGGCCGTATTCAGTCGAGTCATGTGTATACGAATAGACGAGAACTAATATACAACCAATCACAGCCGTTTCTGGTTATTTAATTAGCATTTACGCTTGTATTTAGTTAGAAATTTGATCTACAAACATATTGTACGAAATATTTTTTAACCAACCTATTATTTAAGTAGAAAAAATATAATTTTCCATCGATTATAGTTTTAATATGACAAATCGAATCAGTTTCTAATTAGTTGATTGGCCTCTTTGCTTGACTTAAGTTTGATATTTTATCTACAAACATAAGAAAGTGTAGGAATGTATTCATTAAACCAAACAAATATACCAGGAATACCGGTCATTTCCCGTTATTATTAGTGCTTATTATGGCCAATCTAAGCCGTTTGCGGTATGAATTATTTATAACACTTAATATACAAACAACATATTTATATTATCCAATAATAGATTATAAATATAATGCGTTTTTCTGGTAATTAGTATTTTTTCGAGATGGACATTCCGATAGTGCTTGGTGTGACGTCAATGCACGGCGATTATTCCATAAATAACAGGATTTAATCTGGTCTATGGTGAAATTCGGTGTTTAGATTCTGCTAAAATGCATGCATACATATCTAAACATATTTTTAATATGACAATATCGAGGCGTTCTTCTTGTTTAACGTCTGATCTGTATTATTTACATTTATTATATATCTATAGAGTTTATTTGTTAAATATTTAGGATGGGTTTAATCGAGGTATTTTTTTTTAATTAGACACTCTCTTATAACCTTCTCATTTAATAATTTTGTGCAGATTGTTCTGGATATAGATCCGCCATTATAGATGGCAATTCTTTGTACATTTCAACCGATACACATGAAAACCGTTCAAAAATCCACGGTCAATTGAACCGGCCATATTATACAACGAATATACTTTACTTACAGACTCGGTCATTATTTATGAAGTCCAAATTGCCGTGGTCGAAATTATCCAAGTCACTCGAGCGTCTCTTCAGTCTTTTCGTCGTCGTTTCATTCTCATCTCTGTAATATTTTTGTATTTATTTTTTTTTTGTATTTATTCTTCTGTTTTATTCATCGATTCGTGCTTTTAATTGGGTTCGTGTGTGAGATATGCAGCCAATTAATTTCGGCCAAGCTACGGTCGTTAACTTCGCCCTGATTTAAACTTTATTCTAGTAAAATATTTGATAAATATCCGACTCTATGGATGCTATATACATTATTATAAGCTTAGTGTAATTGCTGTTTATGCACAATAGTGGCAGTAACAATTAAAGTGAAGGTTACACCTGCCGTACATTATTTCATGTTAGTTATGTTAATGTATGTTGTTGCAAGTTGTGCTAACTTAAGTGACTTCACATGTTCGCTATATTGAATAAATATTGTTGTACTGTATAAATTATTATATAATTGAATAAACTCGTATTGAGTGTGAAAAGAAGCAACTACCGTAATAACCACAAACAATATTGAAATTTAAAATATTTTATGTAGAACAAACAGTGTGGTTTGTTTACGTATCTAAGACAAATTGATACCAACATAATTATTTAAAAAAAAATTACAGATGCGATGTTATACGTATGAACCGTTGAAATATTAAACCGTAGTAGGTTAGGTCTATTAATTTTTTTTTTAGCTTATGGGATATAAGGCTACAAAAATTGTGGTTATGGGTTCAAATCCCGATCGAGTAACAAATTATTACGACTGGGAGATCGGGGATAATTCCGATACATCTTCTTGCTCCAGGTTTACTCTGATTTTCTGGATTTTAAGGTAAATACTGTGGCAAATAAAAAGTGAATAAATAAATATTTATTTATTTTGAGCTTTTAACCCACGCGGGCCTGATTGGGTTCCGAAAGGGACAAAATATATAGTTTTATATAATTTTTCACCATAAAGACGCTAATATTTAACATATTTTTTTTTTAATTTCACGGTAACCTAGTTTTAACATCATAAAATCATTATATGCAAAAAAATATTCAATTTTAACATGGGGTAAAGAGAGATCCACACCGACTCCAGTAGATGTTTAAGGAGCTTAGCTTAATAATATAGTATTTTTAATTGGGAGTGCTTTTTAACGATAATTTAAAAAATTAGAGGGGCGTATTCCTTACTTTCTGCGAACAAAACTTTACGTGTGTGTGAAAAAACCATAGTTATTGAAGCGAAGCTAAGAACCCATGACGAAGTCTGCAATTAGAATAGCCATGCAACAATAATTAAATCTATAAGATATTATCATATCGAAATAATGTGCAACCGCCACATTGTGTGTATTTGAATGACACATACATAAGGACATATCGCATTCAATCCCCTCTTATTAAATTCGGAATATAACCCCCTTTCGGATGATGCCACCACCCTTTTGGACCACCCCTCCAAAGATTTCAATCCCTCAACCCTCATCGAACACATCAAGCCCGGATTTCATAATCTGCCTTCTTCTTCCACTCATTCGCCGAATCATTTCTCTTTCAATTAGCAATAAAATAACTTACAAATTAAGCCCAAACTAAAATTGATATCAATACAATGGAATTCAGACAAGAAATACATGAATATATAAAAAATAGTTTGAATTTATTGTCTTAAATAGTTTAAAATCACTACAGAAAAATATACATTTTTTCCCCGGGACATGCTTTTATATACATATCCATTTATATAAATCCTGATTAAAGCAGTTTTTTAATAAAATAATAAAGATGTGAGAGAAACGTGTGAGAGTTATAATTATAATTTAAAATAGTGCTTGCATTTTTTAATATAAGGATTACAAAATCATAAAGTATTTTGTATTGTCACCCTATAAAAATGAACCATTAAAAATATTGATAATTTATTTCGTTGAAAAGCGGATGGAAATTGGGTGGAATAAGGGCGTATTCTGAAATTTTAAAGTAAACATTCTACCTTTAATATGATGAAATATTTCTTAAGTAAAATTGATATCCGCCCTTATTCCACCCAATCCCTCAATTAAATTACCCACAAAAAATACTCTCTTATATATGTTGATGATTCAAAATATGAATTTTACGGTTGATTGTTGAGTAATATTAATAAAAGCTGATTAAAATCTTAATTCGGATCCATGTAGGAATATTTGCGAGGTTAGTCCCTTGGCTTGTCACAATGGCCGTGTCAACATTTGGACTTCTTATTCAAATGATCGGGGCAAGGGATCCAATCCAATTCAATTGAATATAATGATAATATATATAGGAAAGCTAGTATAATAGTAGCTTATTGTGGGCCTCTCAAACCCATTATGTGACGATCGGTATTCAACCTTCGTCCATCACACTTCCGATATGTTGAATTAACCAATAATATTTTCAGAATTAGCAATCGATATTCAGGTATGTTTTGATTGTGAAAACCCCAAATCAAACAACGATACCGCCTTGACTTCTCAGCCCACCCTCTTCTAGTGGACGAACGACTCACCCCTTTCGAATGCATCCCCACACTCACCCTCCTATAACGAATTCGCCACTTTTTAATACATATCACTACTGTATCTAGCCATACAAATAAATAGAAAAAAATACATATACCATTCCACCCCCCTCATAATATTTATATATTGATATCTGCTGGAGATATATTTAGTGTATATTTAAATTAAAAAAATATTTGTTAATATTTTTTGATGTTTTGCCTGTTTTTTTCCATAGGACGGTAATAAATTGTTTATTTTTTCATTAAGAACATGTTTGAATTTTCAAAATAAAATAATTTAATACGGTTTTCATATGATGGCAAATACTGTTTTTTGAGAATTGTCATTTATTATGCATTATTAAATATCTCTAATATTATTTTGAAATTAATTTAATATTATTATCATTAAGATATGTATTAATTGTAATAAAATATTATTCTTCCATCTGATAACACTGATGGTTTGATGGAACTGTACATATAACATACGCACACCTTAGACAATAATGTATATATAATTTTATCATACTTGGAGTTCCATCTAGACGACAACGCAATCAGCAATTTTCGCATATTTTTCACGTTATTTTATTAAACATTGGGTTGCTTTTATACTATCCATACTTCGGTGAAGAGAGTGTAAAAATATTTTCAGTATTGGACATTTTATTTGTTATATTTTTTTAATTTATCAAATTATCTGGACGGCAATTTAATATATGATAACTTTAGATGCACATAATCTATATTTTTGTGTAAATATCAGATAATTCAAAATCAAATTTAAATATACAGTGCTCCAATTCTAAAAGGCAGGTCTTTGCACAAGGCTTAAAACTTTACTAATATTAATTTCACAGTCACAGACTGAATGCAATTATATTTTTTAGTAGTATTTTTTTTATTTTATCTCAATTTTTTTAAATAAATATTTGTGAACATTCTGTTGTCGTCGAGTCAAAGATGGCGGCGTTGGTTAAAATAAATAAATAGGCAATGTTCACTGTATTCCTCGGGGGATGTATCGACGGATGGCGTCATCCCTGAACCAAAGGGGTGAGTATCGAACCCAAGCCCTTAGACACTATCGAAAGGGTATTGGTCGCAAATACTAAGCGGCTCTGCCCCCTGTCATCTCTCTATATATATATATATATATATACTGTATCGAATCATTCAGCCCCTTCTTAAATACTCGATAAATAAACAAAATAATATTCTTCATTAGACTTCTGTCTTTGATTATAATAATTTGTTCCGCTCGAAGGTCTCAGTCTTTCGTCTCCATGAGCATAAAATCACGACCGACCAACCACTTAATGAAGCGTCTATTTCACTATCAAATATGCGTCAAATTCGCAGATAGATTTTCGAGTTCACTGAAAGAACCCTTTGAGTGTATGTTTGTGAAAGCCGCGTGAATTATTTTCTATAATGAACTACATTTAATTCGTAAATTCTGTGATCGCCGAAGCGAGCAAACTAATTCTGATATTTTATATCAGCGAATCGATCAACTGGCTGACTCTTCCACATCCGAGGCACCCTCTCGTGTTATTATTGTTGATGAATAAAATATAAAATACATTCACTCGCACATTTACAAATATCCATATTTATACATTGTAACCCCCCTTTTTTATCCAATACGCGTATGTATGCAAAACACCCTAATTCAATTCTTCATCCGCCCTTTGTGCCAATGAAAACTGTATGTGTGTTTCTACAACTGGATCTGCGGTTTAAGCAAGCTCGTTGTATTAATAAAACTAAAGCCGAAAAATATTCAATTAATTCACACACGCATGCAAATTTCGGACATTTATTTATGAAATACATGTTTAAAATATGCACAAAACAGCGGAGAATATAGACGGCGACGACGTCTGTTTCTGGTGATTTGCATACGAATGTCAAAGGACCCCATCGAGGAAGGGTTGAGAAAATTACGACAATTCTGCATCCCTTTCTGATGTTATAGAAATACACTGCAGGTGATAAGGATACACACAAAAACCCCCATAAAATATATTATACACTATGCCATTTTTCATTCGATCGACTGGCTCCGAGTGCTAATGATCCATCCCGGTTATTATTATATTAAGAGAGAGAACAAGGGTGGAAAGTAATATTTAATTACGATAAAACACATTTGTTTCCATGCGTTAAGGACAATGTCCTCAAGTCTTCTAAAGGTGCAGACATAAGGCTATCGCATTTCGCGTGAGAGACGACATTGTGTTGTAATTATTAAATATAAATCTCAGTTGTATGTGGTTGTAATAACAGATGAGAGCTCTTTCAACCACATTCTAGTCTCAATACAGTATGCACTTAGTGTGAATGCCATTTGCAAAGTCTGAGGGTTCCAGCCATCAAACAAATGCTTTTGAATATTTTAAACTAATGATCGAATCAATAAATTGAAGCAAAAGAGGGACGCCACAGCATCATGGGGGTGTTAATCTTTACCCCCTCATATGTATATAGAAAACACTGAATATCTGTCGTTAACTATTCTCTTTGATTGGGGCGATGAACCACTATAATTCTAGGTGACGACCATTTATATTTTATGTTGATTCTTAATTATTTTTTATTAGAAGTTAGACTAAAATATTCATTATTAACCCATTGACTGCTGAAGATTATTTGGTAATTTCTAGCCCATCTGACTTTCTATGAGCTATATAGATATTTTTTACTGGCTGAGATCACCTACAAAACAAAGGATTTACTTTGCACAACAATTATACCCCATTTTAGCATAATAATTTATTAATAAGTTATATTAGTCTAAATATGCATTCATTAATACCGCTACATTTGATTAAAATATTTTTTGTATTAAAAATTGACTAAATTAATAAGAATTCTAAAAATGAACACTTGCATTGCCTCTATAGAATTTCGAATAAATGTTACTCAATGTTTTATATTTAAAAAATGAATGGATATGGCTTACACGTTTTGTTCTCAAATATTTCTTTCGAAAATATTATTCCTAAATGCACAGATAATCCAATATATAAAAAACTATTCTCAGGGAATAAGACGCATGATTACAAATACTGTGGTCATGGGTTCAAATCCCGCTCAAGTCAATTTGATCGAAGAGATCGGGAATAATATTAATAAAATCCCAATCGATCGTCTTGATCCAGGCTTACTCTGATATCCTATATTGTAGGGTAAATACTGATTATTAAGTCGGTGACCTGTGTAACTAGTAATAGTGAAAATCACCACAAGACTATTAATTAACACGTTGTTGTGTAAAAAAAAACCCTGTCAAAAAAGCCCCATCATGGATGTAGGTTCTCTGAAATACTAGAGAACTATATTTTCTTAATAATAATTTTAAAAAACTATTAATATGTTTATGGGTTTTGACTGTCTGGTATATCTGAGATGTAGAGTCGTAGCTACTACGGCGTAGCACTTCACATGTGACTAGGAAATAATTACAATTCACTCTGATTCTTTCGTAGCAGAGCCATTGCTAAGCGATCACTACCACCCTCGTATTGTGTGTGGGGGTGACTTGTGGGGGGTGGCCACTACTAGATACGCTTTTTAACGGGGAGAGATATGAGTCTCTTAAAAAGAACCATTAATTACTGGTCCCGATACACGGCCACATGTATGTATGCATGCACGGGTCCCTCTTGTGAGACCTGATCGCGATTATTACAATAGGGGTGGCGGACCGGTCGTTCATTTTGAATATTTTATACACTACATCATTCATATTTTATTATTATTGTTGTAACTAATTTATACTTCGTACGGGAGGGGTGCTCTATGTGTAACAGACTCTTTAAATTTTTTAAATATAATCGTTGCGCTATTTTAACTTTACTCTCTTTCACTCAAATAAATTCCATTTCGAAATCTCTTAATTCGGCAGTGGCTAAACGATACGTATCTGCTTTATTAAAAATGAAAGTGAAAGAGTCACAAAACCGAAACGAGATAACATGATAATGCAACAGGCGAATCTTAATTATAAATAAATACAGGTTGCTTGTATTTAGGAGAGAGAGAAGTGGAGAGTGTCAGGCTATCTATCAATCATTATAGAATTAATAAGTGATATGATAGGATATAAACCCATGTCTCAGCAATATGACACAGGCACTCAAACCCCATAGACAGGGTTGCCTTCCATTGTCCTGGCTCAGATTGATTCCTATTGTATTTACTACTGTACAATAATACTCAATGGGGACACTCCTTCGATAGCCTTTCGATAAAACCAATTTTAAACCAACTATTGTTTATATATACATACATACTGCCAGGGTTGCCAGCTGTAAGAAAATCAAACTGTCTTCCCAATAATTTAATACCTCACTATTAGTTAATAATTTTCTTAGAACAAAAAAACCTAGTCTACTTACTTATAGAAGTGTCATGCGTGTTTTTTTCATACATTGGGACATGGCCCGCACTACTACATGCGCATATTATACATATACTTCACACTTAAATCCGACACTCATTTTTCTTACAAATACATCCGAAATAATTATTTGAACTTTTAATGACGCACTTTACCATATTAAGTGAAAGACGGTGTAATGTTATTAGAATGATCGACAAGTGACAGATAAACAGTACGAGCGGTAAAAGCAGCAAACCTTTGGTGACAAATTCATCTTCGTCTCCCATATTTTAGTAATCTTTTTATGTTATTTTAGCACCTCTATATAAAATCTAATATGGCATATTAATAATAAATGTGTAGATTAAATGCAAAATGTACATTAAATTCAAGTCAAACTAATATGTTTGCACTAAAATATGAAATAATATATTAGAATAAAGAATTAGTAATATTTCATTATTGTAAACTGTTAGTTTAATGTACGTTTTTGACAAATTTTCTTTAAAAGAGTTAATTAATAATCAACCCTATTTCTTTTGACAGTACTTCATGTCCTGGTCGAATTCGATGTCTCTTAGTATGAAAGCCGCAAACGATATTCCTTTCATTATTCTCTCTTTCAAATATACACACGCGTACCTCCTTCTGTGTGTATCGAACTGAAGGGTAACTGGTTCGATTCCTGGGGGTGTGGGACAGTGATTAAGCCTTTATTTTAAGGGAGGATTCTTCCCCCGCCATTTGCCTACCGTCCCTTCTGATGTATGACGTGCATCATTCTATTGATCACCAGAACTATACACTCTTATACGAAATATTATTAATTGAAAAACAAGCGTATGCGAACCGAGAAAAAACACACAATGCGCCAACTTTTAGTATTTGCGAAAAAATTCGTCGTTCCCATGCAAAACAATGAGCGAAACAATGAGTCGGTAACAATATTGATCATATCGATTTCTCAATTTGCATGTTATTCGTTCGCACGCACCTCAATACAAATTAGATTGGATAAATGTGCCTTTCTAAATTAGTGTAATAATTGTGCTTTGCAGTTCGGCACAGTGTTGAACTATTAATTGGCAACGCCATGGCAATCATTTTTATGGTGCCACCATAAAGCAAAAGGTATATCGGCTTAATTATTGCAATGCAAGCTACATTGTTGTAAACCTCTGAATAATACAATATGCAAACACCCGTATACAATAATAATTTTACAAAAATAAAAGAGAATATTTTTTCACGTTGCAGCAATGCATCGTCGGGTAATTAATTTATTGTGTCCAATTATGGATTGTAAAAGAGAAGAAGAGAGAATCGCGAGGCTTTTATGGGTGAACCAGCAACTTAGTCTTTAAGAATCAAAGATACATACTTTTAGATATAAATTTGCATTTTTTTTTAAACACAAAAAACCTCCCTTCATATAGCCACTTCAAAAATTCAATCCCAATAACAGATTTTCTAATAAAGGTGACTTTTAGCACGCAAAATATTAATACATATGCAATATGTGAAAATCGTTCACTCCCTATGGAAAATTTTACATATTCCACCCTCTTATTCTATTTTAATTAAATCGTTTTGACAAATTAATGCCGCTTTAGTTTCTGTATAAGAATTCTTTGAATTGAAGTCTGTGCATATAATTTTTCAGTAGTAACTAAATCAACATGGTAGTAGTACGATTAGTCTGATTTTTCAAAGAATCTCATCGTCGACTTCTTTTTATTAATAATCCAACCCCCTTCGCTAATGTACAACGGACACTCGATGGGAATATGTCCGAGTCGAATTTTGTATGGGGGTAGGTTTTTTCCAGCCTGCCGAATTTTCACCCCCGCCGTCTCTTATACGTTCATTAAAATTCTCTTTATTTATTGAGAATTGCGAATCCTCCCCGTTGGGTGGGTTTTTCCTTTTTCGTGTCTGCATATTCACCCTTCATGTGGATTACACACGTTTGCCACGGACTGGAGGATCTTAAACAAAAATCAACCCCCATATCGCCAAAAACAGTCCCATACCCACAATCAAAAGGACCGTACACTTTTAGTCTATTTATAATTAGTTCGTGGAGTTTATCTGTCAGGAATTTGACGATTTACACGAGTGTCGTAAAACAATCATACATTTTTATCAGACGAATTCTACTTCGAGGAATTTTTCACGATTAATTCTATATGAAGCGGAATGCAAACATCACAATCATTTATTATCAAAATGTGCTTATAAATCATGGATTTTCTCATTAGCTCAATGATAAAAGTGTGGTTTTTTTAATAAAATTAAAATTCGTGACATGTCACACGAAATGATCGAAGACATGTGAAAACAAAGCGGTTTATTACAATCCATCATTCATAAATTTGTTTTAGTTTTTTGCATGCTCTCTAATCGTGATAATTGAACCTTGTATGAATAATACTCTTCATACGATGGCTTTGATTTACGGTTGTGTTTTTTCGAAGATAAAAGAATATTTATTTATAGATATAATGTGTGACATCGAACTGTAATACAGTTTGTTCTGTTGTTGATAAAGACAATGACAAATATTTGTGCTGACGACTGAAGGCTTAGCATTAATGATTAAATTATTTATTTTCCCCTTTTTATATTGTGACAAACCACAATATGCTCTCCATCAATATCAATCCCCCTCGATTTATATATTCCCCCTTTTTGTATCGATATCGGATCGATTTTAATCGAGCGTGTTTGACAACTTAATAACCCCCAAATATGATGTCGCGTGTCCATTTGTAATTTATTTTTATTGTGATTTTTGCAGATTTTTCAACTCGGAGAAGACGTCCAGAGATTGAGGGCTTCTTTAGGGGCACTTCGGGATGCCCATGCTCAACAATTGAGGAGACTGGAACAAAGATTGGATGACAAAAGGAGGACAATTGCCAGGCTTGAAGCCAGGCTGGATACACAGAGAGACTATGAAGATATGAAAAGAGAAGTCAGGTGAGGAATAACATACCCACAAGCTTTTAAATTCAAATAGCCCACTGTCTAAATTGTCTTATCTGTTCACTTGCTACAACCCTTCATCACAAAAGCAAACATTTTCAAATCAAGATTAGATTAACCTTACATATTTCTCTTTATTTACAGTTGTTTGGTTATTCTTTTACCCATCGTGTACTATTTTTTACAACGTACAAACAAACGCACTTGTTCAGTAAACACACGTCATTCGTATATCCTTATAAAATATCAAAAATACAAACAAACAAAGTATAAATTTAATATGATAAAGAACACAATCTTTATCCTGTTCCTCTCACGATAACACGAGGTAACATTAATACTACAAAATCGGTATTTAGTATGAGTACAAGAACTTAATTCAAGTCTTTGTCTTATATGTAGAGAATGAATCATATTTTATTTTAAATAATGACCTATTCAAATTATTAAAAAAATGGCTACACTAAAATCATTGATAAGTATAATATAGTTTCAAAAATAAACTTAACTGTAATGTATCGTTTATTAGAGATGAGATGAAAATTCCAATCAATCGTATCGGGACTTATTCTAATTCATTTGTTCATAAAATGTGAATACTCAGTTCTATCACAGATAATTAAATTATGTGCGTTATGGGATCATGAAAATATAACGAATATCCCATTCAATCGTATCGTTGTTTACTTATAAAATATACTCGTTTCTATTTAAAATGCTAGGATGAACCCTTAATACAATATCATAAAGTATATGTGTTTGTTTAGTGATTATCCAACGAGCATATTATGATTTTGGGAACTGAATAATTTTATAAATGTGTGCTCTAATTTATAATAGTGTTTCTGATAAAGATTGTTTGCTCTACGAGACAAGTGGGATACTTTTTAATGGCGCAAGGAAGGAAATGTACCGAAATGCGTACACGTTTCCGTCGGGGATAATGTTGACACATGATTAACCTATCTGTTTAAACAAATAGGGGTTGGCTAGGACTGGGGGTAGCATCCCCAATAAAAGTGAACTGAGACCCGAAAGAATAAGGCAGTGTTTGTTCATACAATTACAACGGTTCTGCAGGTGCATCCAAACGGAAATATAATAATACTTCATCTTTATTAGCACATACGTCATATTTTCTTAAGATATATAAAATATTCTCACGTCCCGCGGGTCTTCTAGGAAAAACCACCAGATAAATATAAAATAAGCACCCCATAGTTGCAGGTGCCGTTTCCGTTGGCGACAAAGGCCGATGTTTGTCATTGACTAGGGACAATGTTTGATAAGGTTGTTTGCCAAAGTGATCTGATAGTCGCTACCCTCAACAAATTGAGGGTGACTTTGCTACAATATCGGTATGGAAAAAAATATTAAAGCCAGGAAAACATTCACTAATCATACAAAAAAAAAATCATGACTATTTTTTGGGAGTTGATCGGATTAAGCCAACAATATACGTATCATATCATCACGTTATGATGGTTGTCAACTTTATTATGTATAAGTTTTTACAATGATTGATAGAACAATATATCATTGAAATTAGACTTTGGTGTACAGAGTATATAAATATTTTTACCTATAACCAACATGAGAATGTTTTATTTAAATTTGACATGATTAATAGTATTAAATTATAGAAAGACTGGGGGAAAAAATAAAAATCCATTTAAAAATATGAAGATTAATAATAATCGAAATTGCCTAGTTATTCAATATTCAATAGTATCTTTAAAACAATACCACAAAATAAAATATAATAAAAAATAGATTTAGGGATATACAAAAAATGAAAAGTTTTCTTCAAAAGTAGGTCTTAACTGCAACTAAGTTAATTTTATATATATTTTTAGTCCAAACTATACAGGGTTGATTTAAATTAATATGTTTTATTTCAAGGTGTAACAAATAACAAATTAAAGAGATTTTTGAATTTTTTCTATGATGAAATATGACTAAAGAAGAGACTGGTCTTTTGGAATTTATTAAAGACAATATTTTTATGCTTTTCGCTCATTTTTTCTAATTTACATTATTGAATAATGTAATAAGTTATATGGTTCTTAGAATACGATATTCCTTTTTAAGAAACTTGATTTTTTTCATAGATACATTCATGTTTACCTATATTTTGGGAGCAAAGTGATCTTTTTTTAATATACTCACAAAGCACATTCAGTTTGTATTTTTAGCGGTTGTCAGACAGGGAACGAGTGGGATTCTTGAAATATTAACAAATAAAAATAAAATAAAACAGTTGTTGAATGTGTGTCGATGGAAGTGTCCATCAAAGGCGGTGACATGAAGAAACCAGCTTCCAGGAATCGCATCTTCCAAAATTATCAATCGCATCGTTAACCATTTCGTTTCCGAGAATGAATATAATCCTTTACACGGTATATTATTTAAAATTTATTCATATGTCTGAATTGCACATTAATTACCTGCAGAATGTGTCGTGGAAATAGATATATTTCACAAGCAACAGGAAGAAGGCACTATATTTTCAACCCGCCTTCCGTTCACCTCGTCCATACAACACAACCTTTGTATGATAATAATATGATCGTTTAATTAATGATTTAAAAATTAAATAATACCAGGTATATAAGATAAATTTGCACTCGAGTTGTTTTTTCTGCGTCCTACTCAAAGAAATCGTATAAAAACACACCCTCGCCCTAATTTAAGGGTAGTCTTGGGTCCGATAAAGCAAGCGGTCGATATTGGTTTAATGCCTTGAGAGTCTACGTTAATTTTTAATATAAACACTAAACGTGTTGTACGAGCTACCAAGGTATTTTTTTATACTCGGAAAGGATCCTTGTACACTTACACAAAAAAATATATAAATATACCTAAATTCATAAATGTGATTGTCTCCTTAATTTTTCTTTAAAAAAATAGATTCTTATAAAAAAATATGTAAAAAAAAATTGAGTGGTGTGTTTGAGTAAAACCCCAAAATAAAACTTTTCACTAAGCACTTAAGCACTCCCTTCAGGAGTTGGCACGGTCTTTTGCGGCATCTTTTTTTCTTCTTGATCACGCACCTTTATTTTTAGAGACAATATTAAAACTCATGTTTTAAAGATAAGTGCGTATTTTCGTTTTTTTTTATTTTATCAAAAACAAAAACATTTTGTAATTACCGTGCGCTAAGATACGTATATTTTTAAATCATTGTATCGTTTTAAAAATTAATAACAACTCATAATAAAACTCAAAAAAGTAAAATCTCAAAATAAAACTTTTTTGTACTCCCTTCAGGAGTTGGCACAGTCTTTTGCAACACTTTTTTTATTCATAGTTTATTTTTAGAGATTAAATTAAACTTCCTGTATTTCCCAAACAAAACTTTTGGGAATTAACATGCGCTAAGTATTTTTGAATCATTGTATAGTTTATTAATTTATAAATTAGGTCTGTATTTTTAAATAAATACCAACAGCATTGTTTCAATGTAATAGTACCAATTTTGTCTCTGATTTGTAAACACACCGTATTTTTTTGACCGGTTTCTTCAACCCGTGTTAAATCTCGAGCTCGTGTCACTCGGCGATTTACGCGCCAAATGCGTTTCTTCAACTGTCAAATCCTAGTTCGCCAATATCTGCGTGCTATCTCGAGCTCGTGCTATATTTCTCCCTCCATTTCACACACAAACATCGGAACCGCTCGGCTATAGCTTTAACACGGTTTCAAGAAATGGAATATTTGTATATGACACGAGATTCGTACACTACACATACAAAGACAATTCAATACTTTTCAATCTTTCAAATTTATATTTATACTACAATGTTAAAAGAGTGAACATAATTTTTCGCTTTTTTGTTTGTATTTAAAGTAGATCATTTAAATAAAAGTATGTCAGGGACGAACCTTAGTGTACGAGCATCCTTGTAAGTAGAAGTTGTGTATATTGGCTGCATAAGTGTCGAGGGCCATCGAAATTTTAATATATTCGCGCTGGGGGCTCCTCACCTGTACACCGCCCCCTCATAACATTGACAAGACAACCGCCCCCTCACCCCCGTGCAACTTTTTTGTTCCGTCTCTATATTAAATATTTGAAGTGCCCGAAAATATTTTCCCACATATTTGCTGTATGATAATAACGTTGATTTATTTTCTTATTGCAGCATTCTTAGGTCGATAGACTTATCATCGGCAGCTGATAGCAAACAGTACCAGCAGATGCTGATCGAGAGGTCCAAGGTTCTGGAGCTTCAGCAGCATCGCCAGGAGAGTGCACCGACCCAAACACCCACTCCAACGCCCCCACAAGCTCTTCCAACTCCTTCGAGAGACAGAAGCTCGGACAGGGAATCGGCAGAACCGGAAAGACTTCACGACAGAAGAGATTCAGGTAATTCAATTCAAAGCAGTACGAAAAAAAATAATAATATTGCACATTCCCGCGTGAAAGCTTCTCAACTCGATTGACAAACTTTCACCGAATGAATCGCATCTTGGATTATGTATGAATCAACACCGCTTTTCTAAAACTGTATAAGCTTAGAATGGTGAGCGATTGTGGGAATAATTCAAGGAGCTGGTTTCCTCGAGCGATGCTTCAATGAGGGAAAACTAACTCTCTTCCTTTCACAATTTACAAATATATTTTTTTTTATAAAAAAAAAATTATGTGCATGCTATGTGTTTTGTGTGCGTGAACCGATACAATTTCCATATTTTTATATTTTTAACCACACATCTTTGTAAATATTTATCATTTCCCCATACATTACATATTTATATATATATTTTTTTATTTTTTATTTTTGTGTTCGACCAATGAGGGCACGTCGCCAAAAATTTGCACAGATTTATTTCATCTCATCACCGATTCGATACAAATTGGGTTTTCTGCTTTCTTTATCTCGAATGTTATAGTTTAGTGAATTAGTTTGAATTATTCATATTGGGGAGTTTTGTTTAAACAACAATGGGGCTTCGAAGCAATAGGGGATGCATCTTTCCGGGTACAGTGCACCATCCAAGTGAATGTACCAGGTTCGATGCAGAGGTTTGCTTGCATTGTATCAATCGGAAGGCTTTATATTGTGTCGTCTGAAACAATGAAAAGCTCCAAGTCTGCAGCAGACAGCCACCAGAATGACTTAAAACTGCGCAAAAACGACATAATCAAATAAACCAGACAAACTCTATTGACAATACTGAAGGCTTCTCTTCAACACATTATGTGTTGTTTACGCCGGACAATTAAAAAATTATTCGATTGTGCTCACATTTTTTAAGGCTTCACACGATTACGTCTGGAAATTAATAATATCGATAAAAAGAGCAGCCGACCGTTAGGAATATTCATAATATTTGCCGCTTTAAGTATCTCAAATTTGATATTTTGCATTGTTTCCAACGAGGCGATTTAGCGTGTGAGAAAATTTAACGGTTATAAAAATAATTAAAAGATGCATCCTGTAAATTAATTGAGGCGGTATTAAATGCGATAATTGTACAAGTTGTACCTCCATACCACTGTCATATAATCTGTCCTTCATTCGCGTATTTTTTATCATCATTATTTCATATATAAACATATAAGTGAAGACCAATTATGGCGACAAGCGGTGGCTAGATTGGCGCATTAAGAATCGACGCGGACAATCGTTGACCATTAAGCCGCTTGTATTTTTACACTTATATAAATTAAAATAGTTTTTATTGCCGTCACAAGAACCGCCCTTTTACATGTATATATAAATATATATAAATGCATTAACGTTTTGGCTATAAATTAGTGCCTAATTACACAGACAGGCGTGAGAGTTTATTGTCTATTAAATGGCGGTGTTTACGATACTCCATGCCAGATTCGTCTAATTGATAATCGTTCATATTGTCTATTGTGAGCTTCCGCCGTTTGATACTTTTATATAGTGTGGGAAAAGAGTAAAGAATGCAGAAAAACTATCACACACGTGCCGATTGTATTTCAGCGCATCCATACGTGTTTTTCGTCTAAAATGGAGAAGTTAGTACGCGAGTTATATCACTTGTTATGCATGTCAAGTCGGTCAGGCCACGCTCAACACAAATGCACAACATGTGAATTTCTCTCTATCTCTTTGTCTTCATATTATATATTATCTATCTTCTATCTGTTTGTATATTTTTGAATCCGGTCGCAAAGCGGCGGTAGGTGTCGACGACGTCAGCTTACGAATTGGTCGCCTTTCAGTTCAGTGTTTTTTGTATACCTGTTATTATTTTATTTGCCACCTCTACCCCCCCACACCACCACCAATCACAATTGTATTGTCGGAGACGCGAAAGTACGTACTCGGAGACCAAGGGTTGTGTCTATTTTGCAGGAGGGGCTGAAGAGCTGGCGCCCTCCCCCGCCCCAGCCAGTCCGAGGCCGATCAACAATAACAACACCACTCATCTCAACCACAACCACGGTGGAAGTCCATTCCGCTTCGACGAGCTGAGGAGTCCCTTCAGGTTCGCGGACGATCCTGGGCCTCTTCCTCCAGGGGCGCTCGTCGGTCGGCTGGGAGACTCGCTGATCCCGAAGGGCGACCCAATGGAGGCGAGGCTGCAGGAGATGCTCAGGTACAACATGGACCGATACGCGACACAGGCTCTGGACACACTTCATATATCCAGAAGAGTGCGAGAGCTCCTCAGCGTGCATAATATCGGTCAGAGGCTATTCGCCAAGTACGTGTTGGGACTATCCCAAGGTACCGTGTCCGAATTACTATCCAAGCCGAAGCCGTGGGACAAGCTGACTGAGAAAGGACGCGACAGCTACAGGAAGATGCACGCGTGGGCCTGTGACGATGGAGCCGTGATGCTGTTGAAGTCGCTGATCCCTAAGAAAGGTGAGGGGCCGCCGGGGGCCTCTTCCGAAACTCGAGATAAATCTTCCCTTTAGTCCGCGGGCCATACCAAATAACAACCCCCGATCTCGACCCCCACGTGTATCATACATCAAAATGGCATCTTTGCTTGCTTTTCTATAACCAAATAACTATGAGGTGCAATGTTTCCATCAATAAGATTGGAAATATTGAGCCCCTTGGCATGTGATATGAATGGGCAGTTGTTCGATGCCACCTACCGCCGCTCCGACGCCATGATTTATCTTTGGAGTTTCGGATTGGCCACCCTGAGCCATCTTTATAATACTTTACTACTTACTCACCTACTTTCTCACTCACCAACAAAAAAAACACACACTAAAATTCTATCGCATCTATCGCTTATCTATGTATTTGCTTCTGCATGATTTTATTGTACATACGATTTTCAGCAATTGATTTATCATTGGCAGGTTTAGAAGGGATAACTTCCGAATCGTAAAAAGTTAATTAGTCTGTTAAACACACAGCAGGAGAGTCAGCGTCGTTAATACAGTCATTAAGCCGTCTGAATCTGTCAACGGTGTAGGAAATGCTAGAATTGTTCACACTTCCGAAATAACATTGACTCATATTCATAATTTTAACTCTTCGTTTGATATCGCTTCACTCGCTAGATAAAACAGAGCATTAATGAGCACTAATTACCCGACTGGGAATTCGAAAACTCCATATGTGAATGGTTTAACTTCAAGGTGAGATCATATTATATTTCCCCTTGGACACCGTGCGAACAAGTAGCAAAAGCCGCCCCATTTCCAAGAACATAACACGATGCACTTTCACAAGTTGACATTTCTTATCTGATTTTTTTTAAATAAATAAGCTAGGAATTCCGCTGCCCATTACGGCGAGATGCAGTTGGAAATTAAACAGAACTGACGGACGTTAAACACTATGTAATTGAATGTGTTATAAACACCTGGTTTTATAAATGATACAATGTAATATTAATTTAGATTGATCCGAGCAATGTGATGAATTCATACGCGGTTCTAGACCGTAAAGTCGGATAATGAAAGGCGCTATTTAATGCCCTTTGCCGTGTGAACATGAAGCCAGTATCGTTACTCTTTTTTCACCATAACACCCATTTCACGTCTGGGTGCGTCTCTCATTACTATTAATAAATAGGGAGGAAAGCCAGCGATGATACAGTTTAATAGATCCTGTCGTTTGTCGTCTCGGAGATTCTTCAAACACCATACGATTTCTCTTTATAATATTATGATAAATACGCCGTGAGAAAACACAATAATGACAGACAGGAGACATTCTATGCTGGATTCCCGGGTGGCAATCGCCTTTATCGTGGTCATCATAATCATCATGATTATCATCATTTATTGTCAACTCTCTGTACGCCGATACCTTGAAAATAATTAAGCTTTATTACACGGTAAAAAAAAGTGGTGTAGCATTCGAGGAAACTACTTTTGAAATGTTGCCATATGCAACGTATGCGTCCCTATTTATACATGATTACGATTAAATTATAAAATTACCCACACAAACAATCCATTAATCTTTAACTACAAAATTGAACTAAAATTCAATCGGGGTGAATTATCAAAACTTAAAACTTTTCATATTTTCCATGAAAATGTAATTTTTAATTTAATTCTTATGGTGCATACACACACTCGCGCGAATTTTAGCGAGAATCCAACTGATTATGGTTAAATAATATTAATACTTGCAATATCACACATTACGAGAATCCGATTATTGATGTTTGAAACATTTGATTTTATTTATTAAAAAAATCAGCACACACTCGAGAAATCAAGGCAAATATGGACGAATGTCTAACATTCTTGAGTGTCTATACGCGACATTAGACAAAAACATTTTGTGTGTCAAATATTTGTACCCATAATAATCACGAGTGGTGCATAAATCAGGACATGCCGTCTGTTAAAAATAAAAGTGACATTTCTCATAATTTTGATAAAATGAGATTATTAGGAAAAACGATGTTAAATCAACCATATTTTTTTATAGAAGAAAATTGACACTTATACACTAAATTATTACATAGACTATATCCTCAAATAAATAAATACCTTCAAATACATGTATCACACTTGGATTTATGCAAACATTAAAGATAATTCGTTTTTAAACAGCGTAATAGCTCAGGGGATAAGAAGCGTGGCTACAAATACTGTGGTCATGGGTTCAAACCCCACTCAAATCAAGAATTTTTAAATTGATTTGATCGGGAATAATATTAATAAAATCCCGATCGATCGTCTTGATCCAGGTTTATTCTGATTTCCTGTATTGTAATGTAATTACTGATTATTAAGTCGGTGACCTGTGTAACTAGTTATAGTTAAGATCACCGACAGACAATTCATTAACACGTTGTTGTGTTCAAAAAATAGCTCATCAGGTCGTAAATAAATAAATAAATATATCTACGAATAGACTTGTACCACATGAAGTTGCCGCGAAACACATACATTTTACTCTAGAACGCGGCAACTTGATGTGGGACAGTAAGTCATCTCTTGCAGTAAAATATTTTAAAAAAAAAACGTCCACCCGTTGTGAATTTAAGTATGGGTTTATTTTGTGATCACCGGGTAGTCCACGAATGTTAATAGAATATTTATTATCTAACATTGATAAAGACACTTTATTGGGTACAATCAATTATAAAAGTAAACACTCCCACCTTGCGTTATACCTTTATTTGATCATTCGATTGGAAAAAAGTGTCACTCTTCTTTTTAGCCGACGATTTAAATGTTTAATTAATATTAAATAAGCATTGATTTTTTTTAAATGAACATAGTCCACCTGCAGCAGCATAAGTTGCCACACAATGGTATTAGTTGATTTATTAAATGAATGTAGATGAATTGTCGAAGTTTTCTTGAAGTTCCGATAGCCGATCGTCTGGTGTCTGGGTGTTGTGTATTTAAAACGATTGAAGCGAAATAATAATTATGGAGGAGAGGAGATTTTCTCACTCTCACTGCCCCTCGTCGCGGTCTGGTCGTCGTAATATCAAAGCCTTGCCCAACCCCCGAAACCCACCCCTCGTGCTTCCTGCAATAATCGGCTCAAACCCCATTGTCTGGTCATCATCCCTCCCCACCGGCGGCTTCCTTCGTTAAATTTCCATGTTTTTCTTTCGGCCACGTCGGTCGTGCATAATTTGGCGGATGTTTTGAACTTTGGAACAATTCTAAAAACGTTCGATACTCACTTCGAAAATATTTTCATCCGCTCCATAAACAATGGCCTATTGAAATCGCTCCTCGGCCGTATTGAATATCACTTCGATATTTCACAGCCAATGGTGAAAATCGTAACCTCAACTCAAAGGGGAAACGCAATAACATCGAACAAAATTAATTTAATATTACCGAACCGCCTTGTGGCCCAGTGGTTAGTGAGTGAAGACTCCAGGGTTCGATTCACTTGTTAGATCTACTAGATCTGAAGGACTCATTTCTGTGTGGTGGCCTGGGAAACTCTCCTGATAGGGCCTTTCCAACCTCTTATAAGGGACTCCCAACAATAGGGAAGGCGTCACGATATTTATTTATTTAATATCATAAACATCTTCTAAAATCACCTCAATTTGGGAAGAATTAAATTTAACTTGAGACACTTGTTAATTGTTTAGACAATGATTTTTTTTAAATATTTTTGCAATATGTTGTATTTTGGCTTAAATTTCCAAAAATATAAAAAAACTTTCAATTATATAACTTGTGCCCAAATACTATAAGAATTATTTTCTCATATTCCTCGTCAGTAAGTTTTAAATTTAATTGTCCAAAAATGACATCAATATCATTAATAAAAAAAAAGAAAAATGCGTACATATCGCGTAATACAAGCAATGAAAATACAATTCTATATCAAGATTAATATATTTTTAGTCCCTGTTAAAAAAAAATATTATGTGGCATTTCTGTTTTTTTTCTCCAAGGTCTTCAAATACTCTATAAAGAGCTGGGTAATAATAAATTAGCATGAATGAATATTTTTGTAGGGAAATTATTAGTATTGAATCATAAATTAATCGTACTTATAAATTATGAAACCCACATTTTTGTTTTTGTTTCATGACTTGATAATATAATGAAATGAATAAGATTTTTTTTGTGTGTAATTTAATGGCCATTAATTAAAATTCTCGTTATGAATCTAAAATCCCTAGTTTTATAATAACAAAAAGCTAGATTTAATATATAACTGTTTTACTGATGGTTTTATTTATAAATACATCCTACATAAATAACCAAACCCAAACATGCAAAATTGTGAAATTCCATCTCACCGCCCGATACATTCCGCCAACTGTCAAAACATATTTGGAATCGGATTTATTATTTTGCATTTTTGAAAATAATAGAGAGATAGAAAAAAAAATAACAAACACCGTTCGTCTTTCGTTTGGCAAAACACATTAATTTCAATAGAAGTCGTCGCGACGTCCACTCTTCGAATAGTTGCCGTCGAACAAATGTCACATTTACCTCAGATACAAAATAATCCGTTCCGACTGAAATTGGATATTTTTAGCAGATCGATTCTTTCTTCAACATTCTTCATTCCAAATGCCAAATTTCAATATGTCACCCGGTCGAAGATCATCAATGATTAATCGCGCGCGAATCTCAAACGTGTTTCTGATGCAAATTGGATCCATTTTTAATATTTCAACGTCGGTAGCCGAATTCAATATATGAAATATCAACTTAATATATATATTTTTTATGCACAGGACGTCCGTTGAACTCACAGAATCAAACATGCATTTTTAAGTTGTCCTTTTTGACGGTCAAATTGAAATTAAAATTCAAAGTGGCATTTGGATAGGGCAATAAAGATGTCTAGTCGACGCTCCCATTATTCCACGTTTATCTCTAATCGGTTTTATAATTAATTTTTAGCCATAGACTTGTTATTTATTAGATTAAGAGTGTAATCTCGATACACCTTCATAATCCATTCCAGATACTATACAGGACCTATATAAAATAAGGCGTTCAGTTCCATAACCACGAACTCAACATTAAACTGATTTTTGTAATATGAAAAAAGAAAAAGGAACAGATTATTAAAATGTACCTTCCATACATTATTAATAAATAACCAAATATTAATTAATAAGGCACGGAAATAAATTCTTTTCTTTAATATGGATAAAATTTTAAAAAACTTATTTTTATCAAAGAATTTAGAAAAATCTTTTTCAATTATTAAAAAAATTTTGATGTTGAGTTTATGGTTGAGGAACTGAAAGCTTTAAGTGTATATTATATAACATAAAGTACGCGGAACGTATTCCAAACGAAGGTCGTATATAAATTTTGAGTCTAAACTGTAGTATCACGATTTTTGATGAGTGCAATTTTTTTTTTTAAATTGTTCAATTATCTTGTGTAACGTAAGTGGATCGAATTCCAAACGAAGGTATTAAGCAAAATATAAAATAAGTCGGATATCCACCGAAGATTCAATGTGCGTTAAAATAAAATATATAATAATTGAGTGCACCTAATAAATTTATAAAAAGAGAAAATCTTTAGTATTTGTTAAGATACAATTGTGAAAATATAAGTGATCGATTTGTAAAAAAATTGTGTATATTGTCCGATGTTAAACAGGGGTGTTTGTCGTTGCAAGAATCCGGACACTCTTTGTATTTATGAGGGGGTGGTTTTTTTGATGACTAAAAGGACCAATCAAACGGGGGTTCTTTTACAGGAAACGGAAGGACGATTTGTGTTCTTTTTACCACCCACTCTCATATTTCTGCGAGACGCCATTGTCCGTCAGATTTACAATTATTATTTACAATTCTTTGTACTCGCGGGGGGTGGGGGTGGATGGCTTTAACCCTTTGGACACTGGACGTGGGGGATGCTTATGACAAATTCGGACACAATACACCCACCGGCGAAATCGTTAGACAAGATAGCTAATATTTACAGTCCGTGTCCGTACAAATAATTTTGCACACCCTAATGTGCAATATTTTCACCGGGCGATAATACGTAATACAAATATAAAGGGGTGAATTTATTTTTGATTTTTTCCGCAGGTCATATTTGAATCGGAATAGATTGGATTCGAAATCCTATCAAATAATGGCAACAGCTGCGCAACGAGCTTTGAGCTTTTCACTTTATTTCATTGCAAGAACTACGAATGGGAAGGTTTCGTTGTTCTTCTCTGTTGTATGAAAAAGCTTCGCGTTTATTCATTTTGTCTTTTAAACATTACAAATATAATATATTTAGACCGGATAAATATTTAGTTTTTCATATTAAAATCAATCAAATATTTGTATTTGGATGATCATGAAATTGGTTAATTTAATCATACACATTATTTTATTATAAATTTAATAGTTTAGTCGGGTTTTATATGATAAACGAATACATATTATAACAATTAAGCAGTAGAAAACTAGAGGAACAAATCCTGCAAACAAACTTGGTTTTTATTTTATTATTACAATTAGTATATATTCAAAAGACTTCAACTCCAAAAATGATTTTTAAATATCATAAGTTACTCTTAATTCTATAGTGCTAAAAAATCGACATTGTTAATATTTATTAATATACGCCCCGAGTGACTTTTTACAAATTTTGATTTTCATACACAACAATGTGTTAATACATTTTCTGTCTACTATTACTAGTTACACAGGTCACCGACTTAATAATCAGTATTTACCTTACAATACAGGAAATCAGAGTAAACCTAGTTGGGATTTTTATTAATATTATTCCCAATCTCCCGGTCGTAATAACCGATCAAATCATTATGTTTAATTAAGCGGGGTTTGCACCCAAATAAAAATATTGTTACAATCTACACAAAAATAAAAATTAATTTAAAAAAAATATATATGACAACTTGTTGAATATCCGACGCCGTAGATTTCCTACAAAAAATTGAAATACAATATTAATGATACATCCACATTGATGTTTTTGATAAAAATGAATTTTAATGCTTAATAGGTATGCTCGGAAAAATATTTCTATTTTAAATCAAAAGCTTTATTTATAGGTATTTTTATATAAATGTAGAGTCTCGATATGTTGGAAAATTAATAATTCTTTGTGTTGAAAAATTCCGGTGCAATTTTCAATGTCCTTTTGAGCTTTTCAGTTAAGGGGTGATATGTCCGCAATTTGTCACGATGTGATTTCTTTTATTCCTCTCAGGCCACCCCAACCCCCAAAGCTGTACCCTTAAATGATTATTGTTGTCTGTCTGTCTCTCTACTCTTGTGTCTACCTGCCTTGTTCTCCTTTTGCAGAGACAAGTCAGGGGCCTTGTTAATTAGTCACCTTGGCCCGGCATATGCCGTATGACGCTTCATCCCGCTATCGAAAGTGGTCCGGAAAAAGGGACTAAACCGGTTGAATTCCGGAATATCGTTATGACACGGTCGCTCTTTCTTTTTCAACGTGTCCGTACCATTGTTTTGTGAATATTTGATACCGGTCATATCGGAATAAGCGATCTCGTGTATTAGATTTTTATAGCCAGGGGTCGATGGGTTAACACAAAAAAAATGTAGCTTTACTCTTAATAATTGTAACTAATTATAACACAAGTTTATAATCTAATTGAGAGGCTCTGTGAAATAAAAGCAGATAACTGTATACGCCCTTTTTTAACTCAAAACTCAACAACGTGTTAATTAATTGTCTGTTGGTGATCTTAACTATTACTAGTTACACAGGTCACCTACTTAATAATCAGTATCCTTACAATGCAGGAAATCAGAGTAAAACTGGATCAAGACGATCGATTGGGATTTTATTAATATTATATTTCTGATGTCCTAGTCGTAATAACCGATCAAATCATTTTTTTACTAGAGCAAGATTTACACCCAACTAAAAATCTACACAAAAAGATTTTTTTTTAAATTCTTTAAATTCGAGTATATATATATATATATATATATATATATATATATATATATACTCGAATCTGTCTCTCTAGTTTCCGAAACCTTAAATATTCTATAATAAAAATGAAATACAATACGTTACTTTTCTTAGTATTCAAACTATATAAATTTAGACTCTCGATTTGTTAAAAAACAAACAAAAAAATCTTTGTGTTGAAATTTTAAATATTTAATCATAAAAATAAAATCCCAATGGATCAAGACGATCGATTGGGATTTTATTAATATTATTCCTAATCTCCCAGTCGTAATAACTGATCAAATCTATATTAGCGATATTTTTGAACCCACGACCATAGTATGTGGTGGACGTTAACCCCTCAGCGATTAAGCTGGTTAAATATTTAATAATAACCCATTGGGGTGTCAAAATTTCATAAACCTTATCACAGGTGAACTGTCGTTAACTCAAGTGATAATAATAAGAGTTGTAGTGAGGCTAAAGTGAATACGATTGTGCATAAGTTAGTGCTAACTATCAAAAAGTGTTGGTACCCCTCGAAACCTGTTAGCCGAGTTTCAAACCGTCGTTAGCCAGCATTAGAACCGCAACTTCATTAATCGAGATCGAATTTGCTTGCGGTTTAAGTAGCATAGGTGTCTCCTGTCTTCTACTGATTAGCAACAACACAAACTTTGACCACAAAACGACGTCTGCACACCCCAAAACAACCCCCGTTAAGCCGAAATTATTAATCGATACAAATTAGATAAACACACAGCCTCGTTTGCCACTTTCAACTTGCATTCAAACTTTGACACCTTTCAAATCAACCACAAGCTTTTATAATATACATAATAATATATATATATGAACCGCCTTGTGGCCCAGTGGTTAGTGTAACGGATTCGTGAGTGAAGACTCCCGGGTTCGATTCACGGCACCGGAGTCACTTGGTAGATCTAGCTTAGCAAACTAGATCTTAAGTACTCATTGCTGTGTGGTGGCCTGGGAAACCATCTCTACTATATTCTCCCGTAAAAGCCAAGGTGGTCTGGCCAACCCCTTATAAAGGGACTCCCGTCAATAGGGAAGGCGTCACGATACAGTAATAATATATATTGCTGAATTGATCAGTTTTCTTGATGATTAACCCAACATTTAAACGGAAAAGAACCTGATTTGTTTATAAAAGAAAACCCTCCCTTGAATGCACTTACTAATTTAAATATGTTTATTGATCTACAAGAAGAAATATACACAAATATACAAGAAGCTTAGAATCAAAATCTCCCAAATTGAATTAAAGCACGAAAACGTACATACATATTTTTTTAAATTATTATTTTATAACATCGAAATGTAGGATAATTAAATGAAATTACAATGTTTTGATTGTTAAATATTATTATTTAGGTTTATAGATTTTTTTAAACAAACCTACGGGGGTGGAATTACAAATATTAAATATAAACCGTTAATAACTATTTAATTTTAACCCAGCAACAAGTACAAAAAAATGTTATTTTTATTCATGTAATCATGAAGACATTTAAATTTATTATTTAAAATCGGTATTTGCACTTTCGCCCCCTAAGTCTTGTGATAACCAATATTTGAAAAAAAAACCTATTGAAAATAGGTTTACTCTAAAGATTGTGTATATTCCTGTATTGGTAAAGTCGATTTAATACCGCGAACGGTTGTGATTGGTTATACAGTATAATTATAATCAGTCCAAGTGGATTTAATGAAGTGCTTTGACGTATTCAATCTCTGCAACGTTTTCCTTTATTATTGAATTATTTTATGTTAACTCTGTGATAATTTACACAAATCATTATATGATATACATTTACAGTTATCACACTACAATTTTTATATTCATAGAATAAACGAGGGAGCGAATTTCAATAAAAGTAATTATTATTTATTAATATTCTTATGTTATAAGATTGTTCTATTAATATCTGAAATAATACATTTTACCGTATAATGAAGCAATATAATAAAAATATAAGCCGCGCAGTGCTCTACAATTTAAAGCCTTTTTTTCACCTCTATATTTCGGATGGATTTATATATTTATTTCATTTGAATCTAGGTTAGTTATTATGAATGTTGTCCCCGCCAACAAGACTCCCACTTATCGATCTGCCGATAAATGATCCGTGGATCCAATGAGGTGGATCAGCTCCGCCCACCTGTATTATCATTATCACCTGGCACACGCCTCCCTGCAAATACATAATTAAATTTAATATAATGGTGTATTAATAGTGATTGATCGAGGACAGTGTTTGTTTGTGAGGTGCAGCAAGCAAGTTCGTTAACCCGGGATACTTGCCAAAGTGGCGACGCATTAAAAGCTCTCGCTTATTGTCCCATTTATTTATCCAACCATTATTACACTATTTTCGGATATTTGCATTCCCAAGGACGGTTTCCAATAACACGGGATCGCAACGGGAACGATGACTCCATTCACCAACAAGTGTGCAATGAGCCACCAAATAAATCGCGTCTTCCGCATACATTAAAACATATAAGAATATATACAGGTTGACTGTTTGCAAGGAGAGGATTATAAATATTGCTGTTTTTTATTGTAATATTTAAGTACAAACATATAGATTTGTATTTCATTTATTGTATACATCCAATATAAAACATTAAGCTTGGGATTCCTATGCGTTCGTCGCGTCGTCGTAAACGTACACCGTAAATACGACAGTTTATCGAATAGGAGAGAAGAGTGCAATAATACGAGTTTACACAAAATTGACACGACTTCATTATATGAGATGCGATATCTAATGTTTATATCTATGCTCATTACACTATTATATCGAATACGCCCCTGGGAATCCCTTAATCTTGGGCGTCCTAGGCGTGCGTCGCCGTAAACGTACACCGTAAATACGACAGTTGAGTTACTTTTCTACACTCACGATCATTTTTTTGTTAATTAGTGCCTCGCCCGAGACTCAGACGAGGCATTAACTAACAAAAAACTGATCATAAGTGTAGCTAAGTAACTCTACTATCGTATTTACGGTGACGTAAATAAGATAGTAACTCCATTGTTATCATTAAATATGTAGCTTTAAATCTGTATTCTGTCTCTCCTGAAAAATTGACTTACACATTCTACAAAGAAAACCGACGATTTTAATAATGAATGTATATATTAAATAAATGCCTAACCTATTTGTTTGCACAATAATATTAATTTATTTGATCTACCATTGCGTATGATATTATAGTTATAGAATAATATAAACAAAATTTGTATTCCCCGATTTAGGTTTTATCTGATTTTATGGACTGTAAAGAATATAATGCAAAATGAATACATATCAACCCAAAAACTATATATAAGATATAGATACAACTTAAGTTACTTATATTTATTCAATGAAGTAACAGTCACATATTTTTAAATTAAAATATCAAGTTACTTCGAATAAATAAATATAACCGATGATTCACCAACATCACATTTCCTCGAATTGCATTCCTTGACATAATATACATACATTGAAGAAAAATGATATAATTTGTTCGGTTATAAGTGTGCGTGCGTTTACTTTATCAGCATATCGATAATCGTGGCACTTTAATAATCGCAACGATTACTTAAAAAAAAAACAAACAAACTTGCTTTAAAATTGCAAAATTGTATCGGTTTCGAGTCACGCGAGTCCCGATTTTTAAATAACAGCCTTCACACTATCGATCAACAGTTAAAAAGGGCCGTTAAAACTGTCGTCTGTAACGACGTGTGTAAATCAAAATGAAATTTACCGATTCGGGATTAGATTCCGGGATAAGGCGGATAATTTATATCGCTCGCTTTCAACACGTGTTTTAATATATTAATTGATTGTAAAGTATTTAGTGTATTAAATAAAATAAATATCTTGACGCCTTCCCTATTGACGGGAGTCCCTTTATAAGGGGTTGGCCAGGCCACCTTGGCCTTTACGGGAGAATATAGTAGAGATGGTTTCCCAGGCCACCACACAGCAATGAGTACTTAAGATCTAGTTTGCTAAGCTAGATCTACCAAGTGACTCCGGTGCCGTGAATCGAACCCGGGAGTCTTCACTCACGAATCCGTTACACTAACCACTGGGCCACAAGGCGGCTCAAAAATTGTTGTGGCCCATGAGTGTATTTATGTTGATATAACGATATTTTCTTTATAATGATATGGTTTAGTTAGTATTGTGAGGTGGACATAGAAGTTAGTTATTATCGCGTGCCTTTGAACGGTGACAAGCTCGAAAGGGGTGGCTTCCAATGCACCAGTCGTTTTTCTTCACAAACCACCCCAACCCTAGTCAGTCAGGCTATATACACGTGTCAGGGTCGGAACACAAACACAATTATTGCATTTATAAGTCTTGATTTTACCCAATAACCATATGACAACCAATGGTTCCCAGACCAACGGTCTGCAAATGTATATTTTTTGATCAAATAATTATTTAATATTTTTATACATATAGATGATTATTACTTTGTTGCGTTTCTTTTGTTTTTGTTTTTTATAATAAATACTACTAAAAAAATCAAATATTGAAATAAAAGCGCGTCTACCGGTTACGATTTATTTATGAAGTAATTATTAAGTTCAATAATTTCTAACTTAAACCCAAGCTACAAGGTTGTGACAAGTTATTCTATACGTAAAATTAACGAGCTTATTAATATGTTTTGATTGTGTTATTTGTCCAATAGTATTCACCTTACAATGATATGAATAAAATCATTGCATGTCTTTCATTTATTTATTTTTTCAGTTGAAAGATAATATACAGGGTGGACTCGAAATAATTGAGAATATTTTAGGGGGTGGTAATATAAGCGAAAAAACAACAAAACAAACAAAAACTATACATTTAAAAGCAGATACAAATGACTGCATAAAAAATAACAAATAAATTAAATATAAATATAAAAAATTCTGATAGTAATAAATTGATCAATTATTACTAAAGGCGATTTTTATAAAATATTCTTTATATTGCATAATTGTTTATTCTGTTTCGAAAAATTTAGAAAAAAAATTGATCGGTTATTACGACCGGGAGATCGGGAATTAAATTAATAAAATCCCGATCGATCGTCTTGATCCAGGTTTAATCTGATTTCCTGTATTGTATGGTAAATACTGATTATTAAGTCGGTGATCTATGTAACTAGTAATAGTTAAGATCACCGACAGATAATTAATTAACACGTTGTTGTGTTCAAAAAAAAGCTCCTCGGGATGTAAATAAATAAATATACAGCATATCTGAAAAGATACTATTGCTTCGTCTATTTGTGTCTATTCAGACTTTGTATATATTCAAATTGAAACATTAAAAGTGACAAGTTATAGCAGTAGCATAATGCATAAAGGTCCGATAAGTGTAATGGTGCATAAGCCTGAGGCACACTACAATACTAATGTCCTTCCAGTTTAGATATTGATTTATGCAAATTCTTCGACCAAGTCAAAGGGGTGCTACGCCCCCGTGATTGAAATCGCGTGCCCCAATATTACCAGCCCAACACCACTATTTTGCTACCATCACAATAATATAAATCATAGATATAAACATTAAATATCGCATTGCATATAAATATTTTGTGTAAATCCGTGTATTGTTGCACTCTTCTCTCCTATTCGATAAAGGCATAAGTGTGTCTACCTCACTCAACACATTTATAGTGACCCCCGAGAGTGGTTGTGACAATACTTATATATTGTAAACATGTTAAAGAAGTAGTGTTTGATAAAAAGTGAGCCTAGATGTATTTGAGTGTATGTTTGAGTCCATATGACATGTAGTAACAATGCATTTACCCATTTTACTGTGAAATATAACTGAAGATATGAAGAGAGATGTTTACAGTATAATGTTTGCCAGCTAACTCATGTTTTTGGTCACTTGATCCACTTGAATTAACCACACGTTTAGCCACTCATGCGATATCTTATGTTTATATCTATTGATATATATATTTGCGTTTGTCGGCGATGGAATAATGTAATGTGGACACGTTGTCGACAGGCGGTGGCCATATTGTCGCAATATTTAGTAGTTATATCGAGTCATCGCCCCGATTAGAGTATCTTGGTTTTGCCAACTCTCTGCCCAACACTGACTGACATTAATGCATTCAAAACAATTTAATGCCGCCATTGTTTTTTCCTCGAAAATACCACGCGTAATCCCTGAAAGCTTGAACAATTCCACGAAATCACACACAATGCTCTCAAAATACACACACATGAATACAATGTTTTAACTGCAATCAATTAACGTGCTTTTATTTGTATTATAGCCGGTAAAGAAGGAGGTATGCCGCCGTTCGGAAGATCAGATTCTGCCGATATGAACGAGGAGAGGATCGCTCATATTCTGTCTGAAGCTTCACATCTTATGAGGACTCCGGCTCCAAACGATGACTCCAGAAGCAACGATGATTCCAAATCCCCTCACGCTCAATGCATATCACCGTTTTCGAACAAGGTATGAACTGATGATGATATAATCAAAAACCTCAACTAAACACTTCACAATATTACAGGACTCGAGTCAAAATAGGAGATTGAAGAAGTATGAAAACGACGATATCCCTCAAGAGAAAGTCGCTCGGATTTATCAAGAAGAACTTGCTAAGCTGATGGGCAGACGAATAGAAGATATGCGTCAACCGAGAGAAGGCTTTCCAGGGTAATTTGCGACTCGAATAATACTTTTATACATAAAATATATATTTGTGTATTTTTAATTGTTATATAAAAATTCGTAAACTTTCGCTTTATATAAGAGCAGCAACTAGAGCTAACAAATAGTTTTTTCTTCAATCACTACAGGGGACCGCCGCACATGGAACGAGCGCCTGACGAAAATATCAGAATGGCTTTGGAAGCTTATCATCGAGAATTAGCTAAACTGCAACAGAGCGGAGTATCTGTGGGACAAGTTCCTGGACTAGGACCGGGAATGCCACCAGGAATGCCTCCAAACTTACCACCCGGCTTTCCAGGACTTTTGGCTCTTCAGCACCAACAACAAAATCAACACATGAACGGAAGTGGTGTTGGAGTCCAAGACTT
Source organism: Agraylea sexmaculata (assembly GCA_022606485.1). Lineage (NCBI taxonomy): Eukaryota > Metazoa > Arthropoda > Insecta > Trichoptera > Hydroptilidae > Agraylea > Agraylea sexmaculata. The sequence goes on along the minus strand of JAGTTH010003818.1, from coordinate 78,860 downwards.
GTCACTTCCCAAGGAGAAAGCAATGAAAATGAATGGAATATCTGATGAAAAAGATAAACAAATGGACGCTGAAGAAGCCATAAGACATGCAGGCAGTGCTTTCAGTCTTGTCAGACCGAAATTGGAACCCAGTTCTCAAGCATCCACTGGAGGATCTTCGGCTTCAAGTCCATTGGGTAATAATATTTTACCTCCCGCTATTACTCCAGGTGAAGACTTTTCTGGAGCTGCAGCTGCGAGTCCTCTTCAAAGAATGGCTTCCATCACTAACAGCTTAATATCTCAGCCGAGTAACCAAACACATCACAGCCCGTCTCAAAGACCGTTGAAAGCTGTTTTACCCCCAATAACCCAACAACAATTTGATCTCTTCAATAATTTGAACACTGAAGATATTGTTAGAAGGGTCAAAGAATCACTTAGTCAGTATTCGATTAGCCAAAGATTATTCGGAGAATCCGTTTTGGGGTTGTCTCAAGGCTCTGTCAGCGATCTCTTGGCCCGGCCTAAGCCATGGCATATGTTGACACAAAAAGGAAGGGAACCTTTCATTAGAATGAAAATGTTTTTAGAAGATGAAAACGCTGTCCACAAGCTTGTCGCATCTCAGTATAAAATTGCTCCCGAAAAACTAATGAGAACTGGCAATTATGGTGGAATACCACGTAAGTATATTAAATACATTGTTTATTTGAATTTTATTCGAATTGTGTTTTAATTTTTTGAATATATTTATTTCAGAATGTCCAGCCAATTTGAGCAAACCTATGCAGCCTACACAAAAAATGATGGCAGATGCGTCGCAACTCCTTTCTAAAATGCAAGAACAGCAACAAGCTATGATGGGCGGTGGCCCCGGAGGCCCGGGATCGATGGGACCAGGGGCCAGTGGTCCAGGAGGACCCCCACCCCTGATGCTTACCCCACCCGGCTTCCCCCCGCATCCAGCATTACAAATGCGACAAGATCAAAACCAAGATCACAAAGGATCCAAGGTTTCACAGCCCGTGATTCACCACTCACCACTTCCACCCCATCAGGGGTCTGTCATGCGAGCTCTTCATCAACACATATCACCCAGCGTATATGAAATGGCTGCACTTACTCAAGATTTAGATACTCAAACAATCACTACAAAAATAAAAGAAGCCCTACTAGCAAATAACATTGGTCAAAAAATATTCGGTGAAGCTGTACTGGGCCTGTCACAGGGATCTGTGAGTGAATTACTATCAAAACCAAAGCCGTGGCATATGCTCAGTATAAAAGGTAGAGAACCTTTTATTAGAATGCAATTATGGTTAAGCGATGCTCACAATATAGACAGGCTTCAAGCACTGAAAAATGAACGGCGCGAAGCCAACAAGCGAAGACGATCAACTGGTCCAGGTGGTCAAGATAACAGTTCAGATACATCATCTAATGATACCGCTGAATTCTATCACTCGGCTTCTCCTGGCCCGCATCCAGGTGGACCACCTTCAGCCAAAAAACAGAGGGTTCTCTTTAGCGAAGAACAAAAAGAAGCACTAAGATTAGCTTTCGCCCTAGACCCCTACCCCAATATGGCCACCATTGAGTTTTTGGCCTCTGAATTGGGACTCTCCTCCCGAACCATTACAAATTGGTTCCACAATCACCGCATGCGCTTGAAACAACAGGTTCCCCATAGTGGATCCGGAGATATTCCCGCAAGAGAACCTGGAAGTGGTCAGAATCCATTTGACCCTGTGCGATTCCGTCTTCTCCTCAATCGCCGTCTGTTAGAATTACAGAAAGAACGGCTGGGTCTCGCCAATGTACCGATTCCATATTCTCCTTTCTTCGCCGCAGACCCCAACCTCGCAGCCTTGTTGAGTCGGGGTTTATTACCACCTGGAGATGCAGAGTTAGCTCTGGGAGCTGTTAAGGAACAAATCGCAGGACTCGATTTAAGTATGCCTTTAAAACGGGAGCCCGACGGAGACGACTTCGAAGATGAAGATGCCGAAAGTGACGTCGGGTCTGAAGACTCAATGGGAGGAAGAAGTCCATTAGACGGCGATGTGGAAATGGAAGGCGATCTCGAAGGGGAATGTGATAAATTAGATTCCACCCCTAGAGCCATCCCTCCAGGAGCCCGCTCGAGTAGACGCAAACCTGCAGCACCTCAATGGGTCAACCCAGACTGGCAAGATGATAAAGATCGCCCTCCGAACCCTGACGAAGTTATCATCAATGGCGTCTGTGTGATGCAAACAGAAGACTACGGAAGACGAGCGGCCGAAAGGACTGTGAGGATCGAACCGGCTGGAGCAGAACATGAAAGTGATCGTTCAAATATAAAATCACCCACAACAGCCTCATCGCCACCCACCCCGGCGTCACAACCCCAAAACTCTACACCGACACCCAAAGACCCTCCCCGAGAGGTTAGCGAGTCAGTTAAAAGTGAACAGTGGGATTATTAAACTGATACAAAAGACAAGTGTGTGAATTTTTAGACAAATTTAGTTTTAATATTTAAAAGGAGAGAACAATTAAAGATGCGTTTTTTTCTTCTTTAGGTTAGCTAATTGATACTTCCGCAGATACGTACTGATTAACGTAAAAAAATGTATTCGCTTTACATGATAATTATAAATATATATATTAAACGAAATAAAGATAGGAGAAAATTCCGTAGATATTCTACAATTTCATTCGAACAATAATTGTGAATATTCAAAATAAACGTTAGAAGAGGTAAAATCAAAGATTGGGAATCTCATAGTTTAGTACCTCTCGCTTAGTATTATTGAATAGCCAGTACCCTTAATATGTATAAATATATCATTTTTGCATTTTACAATAATAATTGAATATACATAATCCAGTGAAAGACTAGTTGTAATTTTTAAATGTATAATTCAGTATTTATTTGAAATTTATATCTCATTCAAAATTATCGATCACAATTTAATCATTCATTAGTGCAAATGCCATCTTTGTATTTATTGCATTTTCAAAATGATAATTAAAGTTTCACACACAATATTGTACAAAAAAAAATAATGTCTACTAAGTTATTAAGATTTATGCCTGACGTTGTGTTGAAATTTTGTGTTTTTCGAATAATTTGTTCGACCAAAGAGTCTATTTTATTGATTTGAAAAATTATAAACATTATAATTTGTTTAGAAAGTGATGATGAGACTACTACTCTTATAATTATTATTAATACTTAAATTAATTTTTAAGCTTAACAAAGTGCAATCGTTCATCGAATAAATCAAGAACCCCCCCTTTAATCAAATAAATGGGTTTTAGAATTTAAATGAGAGAGCCCGTGTGATTGTAATAAAGTGTATCATTATTATCATAATCATCATTATTAATAATTATGATTTAGAAGTAGATATTGAATTCACTGTTGATTCGTTGTCCTCTTTAGAGGCATTATTATATATTATAATATTTTATAGCTTTGTAATAAATATTGTTATATGATTTTATCTTATTGTCAAAATTCTTTATATTCTTTTCATTTCAATTTTATTATGATTTACATTTTTAAGTTTAATAAATAAACAAACATCATCTTAAAACCAAGTACATTATTTTGTTTTGATTATATCACATTTATTTTATTTATTTTTTATCACAAAACACATTCATATATATATATGTGCACAAACACAACTATCAAAAGACTGCCTAGTCACTATATATTTATATATATAATTTTTTGTTCGTCATTTGACTATTTATTGTACATAATATAGCATGTTCTTGTACATAGATATGTAATATTTCTGTCGAAAAAAAAACCATGATCAATCCTTTCGACTAAAAATAACAAACAAATTGCAATAAATATTGCAGAATCCGTGTGATGAACTAATAATATATAGCATTCTAGATCACAGTGTATTCACACATATTAATTTAAATGATTACAATTGATTCAAAAGCATATCGATAAATTAAGGTATATAAATATTAGGATCTTGTCATTCTCATTAAAGTCGGACAAAAATTATGGTCATGTGTATTGATTAATATTTAAGAGACCTTCCCAAAGTAGTCTTCTGTTTGTTGAGTAAACTAAGGAAATCTAAAAAGAGGAACCACACTCCTTGCAAAATTATTATATATATATATATATATATATATATATATATATTACCTTAATGTGCATAAAAAGGAAAAATATCTAAATTAATGAACGCATGTGCATATATAACATATATTAAGTACTTACAATAATAGTATTCGAAACAAACTCTTTTTATTAGCATGTATTTGTTAAAGCATCCCGCTTTTTATTCGATTTTTAACGATAAATAAAAAAAAAGAAAATATTTTTGAGTCAAATGATAACTTTCATAAAAAGCCAATGTAAATTTGTGATTTATTTCTATTGAAATGTGAGTATTTCAGTTTTAGCAAAGAATTTTATCAATCACTTTTTTTGTATTGTCTTATAATAATCAACTTGTGGCCTAAAATATGTGTGTTGTATTTTGGACTTGCCGCTACATAATCTTTCATTTCATCTTAATTCTGAGTTATGTAACATAACTTGTTATTCACATAATATAATTGTTGACTTTGTTTGTTTTTACATAGTCTGATAATAATTGTATAAAGTGAGCATTTATATTCTATAAATATGAAAGATATAATGACATAATGCTCCATCAAGCGATTCATTGTATTTTGATTAATGTCTTTAACAGTTGGATCATTAAGTTTTAAAGAAAGACAGTATCTCAATTTTTATATTAGCCAATAACATACCAAATAAGTACCTATGGTTAATATTGTAAATAGATTTATTTGTAATAGAAATAGTCTGAAGCTATAGAGTTACTTCATTATTATTATTATTATTATTATGGTTATTATTATATGATTATTATTACTGTTCATATCATAATATTGTCTTCATTCTGAACAATTTCTAAAGCTATTGAAATAAAGTAAAATGATGAAATATAACATGGTGTTAATTTTTCCCATTCTTCAAATATTCATTATATCCAACTGTAATAAAGCAAAATAATACCACAGAACAATTTATTATTAAAATAAAATAGCCTGTCTGAAGGCAATCAGCTTCTGAATTAAATAATTCTTAAAGCATAAAAGAAGTACTATACAATATAAATTAAATAATAATTAAGTTACAATTAAAGCCCTATAATATGAGAATAGTTATCACGTAATATCAGTGAATGCAACTGAATATATAAAATCTAATCAAAAATTATATTTTGTATTAAGTGTGTTTGACCGTGGCAAATAATCTCAAGCAAAAGGTGTCTTGAATATTTAGTTAAGAATATAACTTTTAATAGAAAAAAAAACATTTATCAATAACCCTGACCAACCCATAAAATCTATACATTCCATACAAAAGTTAAACATAAACGCAGTAAGTAAAATATTTACAAAAATGCATCTCTAAATAAATTATTTCATTTTTTACAAGTAAAAAAGTTTGCATATAAAAATATATTTAGTTTTAGTCCTTTTTATTCCTCGGATCCATTTTTTATTTATACCCTTGTCTGGTTTTATTCTCAAATATGGGCAAGCCATTTTCAGTAAGCTAAAAATAGCAATAGCATATTAATAATGTCTCACAATACAGGCCAGAATGCTAGACAGAATTCTACCGAACAGCTGTGAACGCTAGTCATACGAATGGCGCTCATTGCATGAGAATTTGGCTAAATGATGTTTTTCAACCATTACACTACTCTATAAAATCTATTTACACTATGATCTTCATAAGAAAAAATCACATAGTCTTATATATTTACTCTACACAATAATTATATTTTTATATCATATTTATCATCATCATCATCATAAGCAGTCCAGTTCAGTGATGAACCAAGGCTTCCCGCACCAGCATCTTCCACTTAATGCTCCTCCAGTTATTAATTCCTAAACTCCTAACTACCTTATAGAACTCGTCCGCCCACCTTAGCCTAGGTCTACCCTGCCTTCTCTTACCCACAGGCTTGCTGGATACTATCCCTCCTGCTCTTTGTATGTGTCTATCATATTTATATTTATATTTAATTAATACGACCAAAATATCTAATACTCACTCGATTTACGCAGTCAAAACATTTCATCGATAAAATAATATATCGTTTCTACAACAACAATGAATTATAATCTGTACAAAAAACATTAGAAAAATGACCGTTAATTGAGTTTTATTAGATATTTTGGTCGTATTGATTTGAAACCAATGTAAATATGATAGTTATGCATGTAAATATGTAATAATAGTGTAGAGTAGGTATATGGGAATAGGTGATATACTTTCCATGAAGATTGTAGTGTAAATATATATTAGAGTGGTCTAATATTTGAAATGTATTTCATATTTCCTGATTTCCATACTTCGAGTACTGTATCTGCGACCACAGTGCTGACGCCACACACATTGAAATCTGGGGGCCTGTGTAGACAACTTTCGGAGGCCCCGCACACTCTCATTTTTCACGAATTTCTATGAACATTCTCTTAATCATCTTATATTGATATGAAAGTGTGTAGTTTTAGTCGATAAAATTTTTTTAACTTCTATCGATTAGTTTCTTCTGAAAATGAGAAGCATTTAAATTAATGTTAGAATGTAATGAAGTAAAACCCTATTTAGGAAATATCTAGATTAATAAACAATAAATATTTCACACAATCGTCTTATGTTAAATTAAATTTAAAAAACAAGTTTTTTCTAACATTTTACTGGAAAAAACCATTTAACTGTAAACTCCAAATTACAAAAAATGAACTTAAATGTAATTATTTTTTTAAAATAGTAATAAATAAACAAAAATTTAGATTAAATACAAAAAATACAATCTGCAAAAAATTGCAACGGCTTCGGAAATCAGAGAATAGACATGTAAGTTGGTATAGGAGAGGATTATGGATAGAATAATTTGATAATGGATTCTGCGTTATTCTACAGAACTGGAGCATGAAAATTTTCTCTCATAACTTTATGAACAACTTACACCTAATCAGCGGTGTAATAGAATAATAATGAATTCAATAAAAAGTATAGTTGACTAAAGAAGATAATATCCCATTGGTCGAATATAGTCTGTAGAACGCATTTATGTAGTTTCTGCAAACGTAGTATTTACACATAACATGGTATAAATAGAACAAAATTTAGTAGCAATAAGTCATAATATTGAATTAAAATAAACATTTATGTGGGACGTCTATACCTTTATTTATGATCAGTGTCTGAAAAATATGTATAAATAAACATAGATATTAAATCATCCATTATTGCAATGCGATAACCTGTCGCTGTCAAATGTGAAATGTCAAATGAAATATTGCTAGTGGTCAAGAAAAATTAACAAAATGTATGCATACGTCATATTTACATTACAGTTTTATAAATATTTAAAATCAAAAAATAAATCGTTCAGATTGCGATCAATAATCTCTAAATAGTTGATAAATATTAAAAGATAAACAATTTTAGTTATTAATTATTTACAATAGTTGTTTACTGCTAAATTGGTAATCATTTTAAAATAAATGAAAGACATAATTAATCTGTTATGGGGTACGAGGAGTTGCCCCCATGATTGTGGGTCCGGATTATCAGCGCAGGAGTGAGAGTATTGCAATGAAAGATGATTAGAGACTGGCCAGTATTTATTGTAGGTTAAGTATACACAGGAGGAGCGACAGACTACATCCTGCCCGTCCGAGGCGAGTCACACGAGTGGCCGTGGAAGTACACGGGATGTTAGCTATTGACTTTACTCGCAGCGGCCAGCTGGAAGCGCATAAATACATATCTGCGCTGTCCAGATGGCCCTACACTGTCTTATCTTAATTTTACAAATAATTATATTTGAATGAAATTTTTAAATATTTTTTTATTTTTCTCATCCTGTGATTGTTTCGTATAGATTATACTAGGATTATATTTTTTTTAGTAAATGATTAATATTTATATAGTTTTAGGTTTGAAATGTCGAAGATAATACGATGCAAATAGTAAAGTAGTATCCCATATTCCGCCGCCAGATGAGCGTGGTAGTGTATGCATGCAGTGTTGTGATGGGTGTGGCAACTGCGGTCCGTTAGCGCTGTGGTTGTGTTGGTGTGTTGTAGTGTGTAGTTGTGCTTGAGCCGCTCCACCAAGCGCCGCCCAGTGCCCAGTGCTACCCGCCACTCACAGTCTCCATACTCCGGCTCCTCTAATCCGGCAGCATCCAGACTCCAGTGCAGCCGCCGCTCGCTGTACGGAGTGCAGAGGCCCCGCCAGCCACTGTGCCACCGCGCCATAGTCACAGTCACTATCACTATCAGCAGCGCCCTCTTCTCAAAGCGCAGTAATTGTCAGTAATGGCGGAAAAGGAGAAATTCAACATTGACAGCATCATCGCCAGGCTGCTCGAAGGTACTGTACTGCCCCGATGACTAGTCTAGTCGTGGTCCTAGTCATAATCCTAGTCATAGTCACATATACTCGCCACGACTATGACTGCGAGAGGTCATCCTGTAGCCGCGCCCGCTCATCAATACTCCTTCACTGTCACTTTTATCCAAAACCATCCTCAATACACACATAAAAGATACATTCACGTTAAATTACCTTCCATATTCGTGCCAATCTTTATAACGATTATTTGTTTTTTTTTTTTTGTATATGGCAATACTCAAAACATTTAAAAACCTTGACCCTTTTGTATATTTAACGATTGTCAGTTTATATAAATAACAAATTTCATTTATTTAAATATTGAATCCCGATAAGCAACGAATAAGTTTCGATCGACTGACAATATTGTACAATTGTTATTGTGTCGTTATTCCACGTAAATCAACTTTTAGTAGGTAAAATAATTAAACAACGCGTACCTTTCATTTGATATTCGATTCTTGCCTATAATTTGATAGAATGCATAATCAAATAAATTGACACGTAGCTCACAATTATTTTATATAGATATGCTTGTTTTTTTTAATGCACAATTGCGTTAATCAGTTCAATATATTTTAAAAATAAACCCACCTTTTATATTCATTATTAAAATCTTCTCCTCATTATGTTTGTAGATCAAATGTTAAGCTTTGGACATACAAAGCAAGATATTTTTTAATTAATTTTTTTTAACAGCTTGAGAACTTATTGTTATAAATATTTTTATTAATCTACACTAAACCTTGATATTAAAGGTAATATTCACCAATTTAACAATAATATTTGACGTATGTTTGTGTAAAAACATTAAAATGCATGTCTGAATTATTTTAGAATTAAAATTGTGTTCATTCTACTCATTTTCTGTATAGCAAATATCAAACTTAGGACTTACTCAGAAGTCAAGTAAAATTTATGATTGGTCACTAATCACAGCCGTTTGTGGTAAATTATTTCATCTCTGCCCTCGTCGAAATTTGTTTTTAATACATTATAAACAAAGAGTAATATAAATTAAATTACATCAGAATGTTTTTATTCCAAATAATATTGCACTGTATTTTATCATATCTCTTTTAGATAATATGACGAATTTAAATTATTGACAGGTCATTTTTTACTGTAACAACTTTATAAAGCAAACAAATCATGAATCATTCTATAAGTTGTGGGTAAAATTATACTCATTTTTTTTAAAGTGAAGTGTTAAACTTATACAGCTTGTAAGAAATGTTTACTGTTATTGATTTATACTGAACTATGCAAATATCGATTCTCGATTTAGCTTTTTTTTTAAATTAACCAACAGGAATGTTAATACATCATTGTCATTCATTTTCCGAACAATGTACATACTTTATTTTCTGCATTATTATTTAAATACATGTCAAACGCCAATTGATGTGTGGTTCAAAAGATCCTGAATGTCATATGCAAATCTATTGAAATGAGATGTTCGGTTAATTATTAACCAATTCCAACAACATTTGTGTTTTAAATATTTTTATTGTTCATTCACAGTTCGCGGACACAAGCCGGGTAAAAATGTGCAGTTATCTGAAGTAGAAATCAAAGGATTGTGCTTGAAATCAAGAGAAATATTCCTGTCACAGCCAATCCTCCTGGAATTAGAAGCACCTCTCAAAATATGCGGTCAGTATGATTCATTTCTTATCCAAAAAAAAACATTTATCATCGGTATGTTTTTTTTATGTAATCAAACGATCAATGTGTGAATTTTATCGATTTGATAACGACGTTTATTAGTCATTGTTTATTTTGTAAAATTAATACCATTCTCTTCTTCATTTGAGTGCATCCGATATATTAGCAGGCCATACAACTGCATGTATAAATATCAGATGACGGACCTAGTAGACGAGTCTGAGTGAGACGACAATAAAATCTCGATAGAGGTGTACATCTTTCTTCATTACTGTCCAACACTTTTTTATGACATTGATTACAATATTGCATCATTCAAACTCATTTGCTTGGTCCGTCATCTTTATACTTATACATCCAGTTATATGGCCTGTTAATATATCGGATGCACTCATATGAAGAAGGGGATGTTATTCATTTCTTATTAATTTTACAAGAAAAATAAACTAATGAACGTCGTGATAGAATCGAAAAAAATCACATATTGCTAATCCCAATCAAACAATTGTATATTATTAAAAAAACAAAATATTTCTCCTCCAAATATAATACAGGATGGACTAATTGAGAATATAAAAAAATAGAAAAACTAAATTTAAAGAAATATTATCCCATTACACAGTTTGGGCAAGGTTACTTTAGGTACAATAATTTTATATTATGGATTAATATAAACTGACTTATTATCACTAATCGAAAAAATATGATTACAACTAACAAACAGTGGAATTTATTAATAAAAATAAACAAGTCGGGTGTATTTATTATAACAATGTAGACGAATATCGAGGTTCCACTGTAATTATAATGAAACTCAAAATATATATGCTGCAGTTATGTAAGATTTTAATATCGATGTAGTTTATAATGTGGTTGTGGTTAGTTTGAAATCCTATCCTGAAAATATATGTAGTAAATAAATCATTAATGTCAATAGAAGTTTATGGATTCTCATAGTTGTTTTGATGCTCAGCAGCAAAGTCCGTCCAATCCATATCGCTAACAATTTATTATGGTTTTGTTTACATCAATTTGTGACATATTTAAAATGAATTATCGTATTGGGAATTCCTCGATGCAGCTGGATCAATCCAGATCAATCAAAAAGAGAAAAAGTGAGTTTGATAGGTTTCAGTTAACTGGAGGTTGATTCTGTCTCCACTACCGGTTTATTGAATGCCAATGATAGAAACTGTACAGTGGAACCTTGATATACGTCCTGTTTTAATATTATACGATACGTCTCGAGTTATAGAAGAAAGTCGAACAATGTAAAAAATAAATGCACTCATTATTAAAATGTCATCTCTAATAGGAAAATAGTAAAATTTCTGTTCGATGCTGTTTATATTTACAAGGGGTATAAACATAACAACGTGCCTACAAATTAAATATTTTGGTGCAAACCTATAGATTTGGCTTTCTATTCATTATTAAAACAACGGTAACATTTTGGTTATGTGTCGTTTAGATCAGTTTCGCTTTAAGTAATTTTATAATGTATAATAAATATGCGACACAAGAACGAGCAGAAATAGTGACAATATTAATATTAATTATATTATACAGGGTGGAATTAACTGGGAAAATTTTAGGCGGTGGTAAAGTATCGCAAACATATGAATTACGTATTTAACAGACACCATATTAACGCGACAGTCACTACTGAGTACTTCACAGAAACAGCTTATTTCAAGCAAGATTTATTAATATTTGTTTTCAATTATTCATGCGATACCCAACCATAAAATATTCTCATTTGGTTCAAGTCCACCCTGTATATTATGCTGCACTCCCACTAGAGCATTACAGGAAATTCCAAGTCGCAGCGATATATGAGTATATTAACTGAACAATATTTTAATATAGTAATATTAATAATTTTCTTTATAGTCTGTCCCGTTTTTGTGTAAATATAAAACAGTTGAAGTAAAAATGTCTATGGTTCTGTCACTATTATTTGAGTAAAGAATCTGTCAAAGTGGAGAATTCCAGCTGTCACTGCCGGTTCGACAGGTGGATTATTCGATTTTGACAGCTGTCACTATCAAATACATAAAAAAAGTACTCCACCTGGAATTCTCCACTTTGACATATCCTTTACTTCAAAACTATAGACTCACTTTCAGTTAACGTCACATAACCAAGATGGCGCGCAATCAAAATGGAAGCTGGACTTTTGCCCCACCCATTATATGGCATATGTTTTCGCATGTTTTTTTTTTATAAATAAACCGCCTTGTGGCCCAGTGGTTAGTGTAATGGATTTGTGAGTGAAGACTCTTGGTAGATCTAGCTTAGCAAACTAGATCTTAAGTACTCATTGCTGTGTGGTGGCCTGGGAAACCATCTCTACTATATTCTCCCGTAAAGGCCAAGGTGGCCTGGCCAACCCCTTATAAAGGGACTCCCGTCAATAGGGAAGGCGTCACGATATATATATATATATATATATATATATATATATATATATATATATATATATATATATATATATACATATATATATATATATATATATGTATGTATTATAAATAAGCTCTCGTTTAGTTAAGATCAATGCAAGTAAAACTGCATATTTGTAGATACATATTTGTGTTAATAACCCATTGAAATATTAATGTTGTGGGTGGGAGTGAATAATTGAACACTCGGTATATCGGAGTTATGTATTCGACCTTTCGGCTAAATCAATATTATTAGTTTTAATGATGATTTGTCCATTTTATGTTGACAGGGGACATCCACGGCCAATACTACGATCTGCTTCGTCTATTCGAATACGGTGGTTTTCCACCAGAGTCCAACTACCTATTCCTAGGAGACTACGTAGATCGCGGTAAACAATCCTTGGAGACCATCTGCCTGCTTCTAGCCTACAAGATCAAGTATCCAGAGAACTTCTTCCTGCTCAGAGGCAACCACGAATGTGCCAGCATCAACAGAATCTACGGGTATGTTCAATATAATTATAACTGCGTATTGTGTGTGCTTGAAAGAGGAGCAATCGTTTTGTATTTCAAGGAAGACGAGTCGGATGTCATTATCTCCTCTCGTTGCAGATTAATTATGGCGGCGTTCATTTAAACGACAATGTTCATAAAAACATTGAATTGTTTCTAGACTGAAAGAATAATATACAGGGTAGACTTAATTGAGAGGATTTTAGAGGGTGGTAGAGTAAACGTCGAGCTGTAGACAAACGCAGATTGATATTATCGTAACACAAAATTCACGTAATAATTGACTTGTGGCAAATGGGGGTAAATAGACCATAATTTCTATACTTGTTGGAATCGGAGATGTGCCAAAGTCTAACGAATATTGTAGTATTATAACAATCTTTTCCCCCGTAGATTGCAATGAAACGATATGAAAACAGTAGAATAATACTCGAACTTCTTAATATGAGTGCTTTAATAAGAAATTAGTATAGATTACTTTAATATTCGTTTGACCTTGGCGCGTCTCTGGTTGGATGAATCATATACTTGGATGATCGAAACCCTTTTTTTATTTGTTATTATACAGGGTGTACTTGAAATACATAACTGAGAATATTTTAAGATAATATAATAATTGCAAATATAAATGTTTTTTTTGTTTATTAATTACGGATAAAGTAATGGATTCTCAGGCATGCGTCACGGTAAATAAGATAGTAGAGTTACTTAGCTACACTTATGATCGGTTTTTTGTTAGTAAATGCCTCGTCTGTGCCTCAGGCGAGGCACTAATTAACATAAAACCGATTAAAAGTACAGCAAAACAACTCTTATCATCGTCTTTACGGTGTACGTTTACGGCGACGCACGCCTAGGAATCCCAAGCTTAACAGACACAATACACGTGTAACAGTTACTAATGAGTACTTCACAGAAACAGCTGATTCCAATATGATGGCCCAACCTCGATTACAAAATCACTATTAATATTATTAGATATTTTTTAATACTATATTTAATGTTCTTTTTTTTAGCTTATATTTGCGATACTCAACAACCCCTAAAATATTCAAGATCCACCCTATATAATAGCAAATATGAGTAAATGGGTTTCAATCCAAGTATAATATATGATTTATCCAACCAGAGATGTGCCAAGGTCAAACGAATGTTATAGTAATCTATACTAATTTCTTATTAAAGCACTCATATGAAGAAATTCAAGCGTTATACTTTTCGTTTTTAAATCGCTTCATTGCAATCAATCTACAGGGGAAAAGATTGTTATAATACTACAATATTCGTTTGACTTTGGCACATCTCTGAATCCAACAAGTTGACGATCGCTTAAACCCTAGAGGAGGAAATTGGCAGCTATATCTATGAAATTTATTTACAATAGTGCAAAATGGTAATTATGATCCATTTGCCAAAAGTCGATTATTGCGTGAATTTTGGGATATCTTATATTATGTTACGATAATATCAATTTGCATTTACTCTACAAGCATAATAAATAAAAATTTCGTCAACATATTTTTATATCGATTTTATACAATATATAAAATAAGCACTCAATCAATTGATGATATTATTATTATATAAGTAATGGATGAAATTGTCCACACGCAAGAACGAACACACGATCGTTTCAATGTCGTACTTAATACACGGCATGATGTATCGTAAATAAATAATACTCTTTACTACAGTGTATTTTAATTAAAAATAATATAATGTCATTACTCATTTATATTTTTTTAGTTATGAAATACATAGTGGCAAACAGGAAAAACCTAGTTAGTATTAGTAGCCATAGCTTCTCTCTCGATCACTCTGCATATGAATTGACTGAATTTTTTTTATGAAATACAATATGCAATGTCTTGTTTTGGTCCAGCGAAGATAATTTGTCATTTTAGTGACGGAGAATCGGCGGTCGGTTTGTACCAGATGTAACGTGTCGCAAGCAGTAATAATTGTAAAATATAATAAAAAGCGATTTTCAATTAATTTGCACTGCGTTGTTCTAGAAATAAATAATATTTGTAATTTCACCGTGTACGTAAACCGTACTCTTATTTATAGTATGATATTTTGTGCAAAGGATAATGATGGTTATACATTTTTATTGGTTATTACATGAAAACGGGTCAGAGAATCCACACAGTCTACGTTTGATGATGATCAGACCTAGTCCAAGTGGGTGTAATGAAGTGTTTTGTATTCGAAGTATTCGAGCTCTGCATCGATTTACTTTATTATTTGATTATTGTATTAATACATTCTAATCTACAGTTATCATACATCAATTATTATATTCATAAGACAAATATTTAAAAAAATATTATGTTTTAAGATTGTTCTGTTAATATCCGAAAATTAAAATGGAATAATATAAGTAATAAAGAAACATAAGCCGCGCAGTACTCTAGAATGGTAAACAATTGAAAACCTATTTATTTACCCTCTTTAGTCGAGGTTTGATCATAGGTAATTTTTCATCTATTGAAAAGAATATTTACTACTCTTTCTTCAAATACTCTCCACGCAACTCTAGTGTTATCGATTATTTTTTATGCAATTAATTGGTTTTATGCTGTGGTGCATAAAATTTTTTATAGCTCCTTCTGATAACTGACTTGAGTTACGTAGCTCACTGAAGAAACTTTGTTTCTTATATTTATAGACATACTACCATACCAATCAGGCCTGTTTGCGGTATGTCAGTTCGGCTCTGCGCGTGACTAAAATTAGTAATTTGCTCCACAAACAATGAGTCTGTTTTCTCGACATTAAAAACAGCCAGTTTTCCAGCATGTAATTAAATTTCCAATGTCCACTTTCGATCTCATTTTAATGTAACCCGCGAAAAACCTGTTACAAATTGTTTAGTAAAAGTAAAATGATTAATTTAGATCGAAGAATCGTGTGCAATGAGTTTGTATAATTATCATAACTGACAATTTAATCCAGCAGTTAGTTATTCAAGTTAACGAGCGTCGTTTTAAGGTCAATATCGTAGTGCAGAATGTTAAAACTTATATTACTAGCGTTATATAAAAATCCAATTAGTCGTAGCGCAAATTTCAATCGACTATTACGAAACTCTTTCCTTTTGTTTGGTATTTGCACCGCCGCGTTGCATAATATTTTTATTGACTAATATATTTCATGGCAACAATGCTAACTGTTGAAAGCTAAGAATAACTCTTTCTCGCAAGTCAAATTTCCGGACTGTGAAAGTAAAATCCCAGCAAACGTAAGCGACCGTAAATATTGTTTTAATGATTGTATATAGTGCAAGACTTATCCTTCATATAAAGAAAAAAAAGTTTTTTTTTACCTACGGTTTCGGTCAAATGTCTCGGTCGACGAATTGAGTTCGCTTGATAAAGATTGACGGTGTTCAATGAACCGAATATTGGCCTTCGAATCAAAACTCACTCTACTGTTAAAAGGGGCATTCGGTGAAACTGGAAATTTCAAGGAATAATAATTAAAATATGAGCAGCTTATAAACATATAAAAATGTAGGAAATCCTTTTTAATTGCCATATGTGTATATATATATATATATATATATATATATATATATATATATATATATATATATATATATCGTGTATATCGTGACGCCTTCCCTATTGGCGGGAGTCGCTTTATAAGGGGTTGGCCAGTGGCCTTTTACGGGAGAATATAGTAGAGATGGTTTCCCAGGCCACCACACAGCAATGAGTACTTAAGATCTAGTTTGCTAAGCTAGATCTACCAAGTGACTACGGTGCCGTGAATCGAACCCGGGAGTCTTCACTCACGAATCCGTTACACTAACCACTGGGCCACAAGGCGGCTCCGATATTTTTAGTTTTAATATTAAAATTTCACATACTAAATTTATAACAACGCTGCTCTTTGTTTCCTATGTTTGTAGAGCAGATTTAAAACTATAAACACGCGGAGAGAATTTTGATTGGTAAGATATTTTGCATACTATATTAATATATATAATAAAATATCACACTTGCGGCTTTAATTGGTCACACCCGAAAACTCCACGGTGGATTTGTAATAACTTGAGATATTTTAAATATTATTTATTATAAATCTTGGTATTGAGTTAGGTTAGGTTCGATCTTGCAATCAGCTGTTTCTGTCAAATACGCAATAGTGGATGTCGCGTTGCCGCATGTTTTTTTATAATAATAAATATTCTATATATATTAAGTCTGTATACAATATTCCCAACACATCTGTCTCTTATGTTTGTAGAGATGTCAAACTTTATACAACACAAATACAAGATAACTTACCAATGGATGTTATTAGTCAGTCATATTATGTTATAATACAACCAATCAACGCCGTTTGTGGTTGTTTAGTTCGCCTGTCTTAAGTTTCACATTTACTCATCATAAATATGCAAAATGGATTTTAAACAATCGGAGGTTCTTTTGTAACTGATTTTTTGTGGAAATGATAGGATCAATCCAACAATATAAGATTTTAAATAAATGACACAAACATACATTTTAATAAATGTAAAGCCAACTAAACAAAAAAGCTGCTGTTATATGATTTACTGGTTATTTTTTATTTTATTTTAATTTATTACTCTATATGAATGATGTGCCATTGTCTAGGTAGTATTCTGTCGTATTATATGTTGAATCACTTTAGAGATTGTGGCACAATTTTTCACAAGAGTCGGCTGAGTGTATCAGAGTGTGTGATATACTTTTTCATACGGTAATGAATGTAGTCTGGTCCGTAGGAACTGGGACGAACGTTACTCCATTCGGATATTATTTTAATATATCCATTGTTCTATGCACACCGTTTTACATTCATATCCAGTGCTTATCGATCCTGTCATCTGAAAACCGCACATCAAAGCGTTTCATATCACCATAGTAACTAGTATACATACTACTTGAAACCCGTAAAACCTGAACACTATTGATTTCATCATACATTTTCATACAGGGACGAGTTCAAGCGATACCACCGATATATATATATATATATATATATATATATATATATATATATATATATAATGCTTTTTGTGTAGATTTTTAGTTGGGTGTAAATCTTGCTCTAGTAAAAAAATGATTTGATTTCCTGCATTGTAAGGTAAATACTGATTATTAAGTCGGTGACCTGTGTAACTAGTAATAGTTAAGATCACCAACAGATAATTAACACGTTGTTGTGTATAAAAAACCCTCTCAAAAAAGCTCCATCAGAGATTCCTTCTCCTAACCATACAAATTGATGTTTAAATATCAAACATGTGAGTTTGACAGGGGCAACACTAATTGTCTCACTCAGACTCGTCTACTTGGTTTGCGATCTTGATATACAGAGAATATTATAGGGGCTAATATTAATCACGTATTTAATAGGCACAATAAACACGCGACAATAACTACTGAGTACTGCACAAAAACAGCTAATTCCAAAAGCCCTATTGATATTTTTAATTAATTACCCTACCGCCTTCTAAAATATTCTCAGTTAATTCAAGTCCTCCCTGTATATCTGGTTGAATGGCCTGCTAATACATCGTTGGTATCGGTCCTTAATCATAGCTAGGGTGCGAAATCGCAAAAAAAACTGCCTCAATTGTTAACTGATATTATGATTATTATCGTTTATTAAGACTTTTTTATTTGTCAATATTACATAAGTTGTGCATATCAGATTTTTCAGCAGACTGTTTAAATCCAGAATTATTGCATATATTAAGTCCAGAAAAATGCGTAAATTATTCACCCATTGGAAAATTAATAAATACACGTGACTTCATTTTTTATAGTTATGATAAGATATGTTGCTTTTAATTCAGCTTGTATAAATTTTTTGTCTCTCCTATAAAATTTGTAAAAATGGACAAAGAATGCCGATAATATTCATATTAATTAAATTAATGCCACATTAATATTTCAAGTTGAAGAAAAGACCATAAGTAATAAATAATATACTGTTAACTTAATTCGAATACATAACAATATCTACCCTTGTTTCTTACGTTTGTAGAGTAATAATCGGCAAACTTTAGACAGAGTCGATATAACTTACTAATGGTGGTACCAGTTACAGCCATTTGCAGTTAGTTAGTGAGTTCTCCCCTCCACGTGTTTAAACTTTAACAATTGCTCTACAAACATAAGAAACAAAGATTACTAAAGCTCGACGTATTATAATGTATATATTTCGACGAATCGAGGCATTTATGGGGTTTCCGCTGGTGTTTACTCTACACACTGGTAGAATGGAGAATAATTAACATTTAATTTGATTGCAATGAATAACATACTTTTTTTTAATACATATGTATGTAGCAACAAGTAAAAGTATCATCGTATGAAATTGTTTTAAACATTCCGCGTTGTACAGTTTGTTCAATACGAACTTTATCTTGAATAAATATGGACATGATTTTTTTTAATGGCTCGCCAACGCATATGATTTTATAGGATATTAATTTAATCGTTATATAAAGCACAATAACTTGTGCCTTCCTATTTGGCAAATCTGTGGGCGTTCTTATCCCGTTATTCGGATGCATGATAGAAATTGATACGTGTGAAATTGTCTAAAAAATCTCCCATATTGTAATATTTACTCAACTAAGACACTTCAGTACACCTACTCAGCCGAGCTCTGCTTATAATAATATATAAAATTGTCTACGGTGTGTGTATGTGCGGGTCTTTCAACCATCAGTGTTACCAGATAGATGAATAATATTTTATTACAGTTAATACATATCTAAAATCTCGAAACGATAATAATATTAAATGATTTTGAAAACAATATTAGAGATATTTAATAATGCATAAATGACAATTCACAAAAAAACAGTATCTATCGGGAGACTCGCTCTTTAAATATTGTGATGAGTGTTGTCATCATATGAAAACCGTATTTAATTATTTTATTTATAATTTACTTTAAAAATTCAAACATCTTCTCAATGAAAACAAACTTCATTAAACAACTTATTACCGTCCTATTAAAAAAACCAAGCAGAACATCAAAACGCATTAAAAATTTCAATTAAAATTACCCTAGTATAATATATATAATTGTCTAACTGTGTGTATGTTATATGTCTGTATGTCTGTATGGGTCAATCTTTCAAATATCCTCAGCGTATACAGAGTCGCTATATACAGAAAAATAGTCCTTAATATATCAGGGTACAAGCATTAAAATTCCGTGTGCTCTAAGTCTTTATGGAACTGAGCCATATATTCAAAATGGAATAGAATATTTGGTAGTGAGACTGCATTTAAATTTGTTGATTATTGAAGATATGAGAAAATAGCCCCTAATATGTATCGAATACCTTCGAGATATCGTATACTTTCGTTTGAAATATGTTTGCTGTCAGTTTAGTTCGAAATGTATGAAACTTCAAAAAATGTTCATTTTCAATGATTGTTTAAACTATAAAATGGGGCTTTTTCGAAATAGTAAAATGGTCCTATTTGACCGGCACCTAATGTAGATTCATCCATTATCTATAACACATTTCATGTCTCTGTCAATAGAAGGTAGTTAATCGTAATCTGTAAAATTTTATATATACACTTCAAATTGTTTGACATTTGAAACGTAGTGTTGCCAGGTGTATAAATAATTCAATTTAAATATTTAATCATAATTAATACATATCTAAAATCTCGAAACGGGTATTTTAATAATAATATTATTGAATTAATTTCAAAATATTACTAGAGATATTTAATAATGTATAATAAATGAAAAATCTCAAAAAAACGTATTTATCGGGAGTCTCGCTTTTTAAATATTGTGATGAGTGTTGTCATCATATGAAAACCGCGTTATATTATTAATAATTTTAATAAAAAAATTCAAACTTCTTTCGAATGAAAAAACAAACAACTTATTATCTTCGTATTAAAAACAAATCAGAGCATTTCAAAATATTAAATAATTTCAATATATTTTTAGGTGTATTTAATTTGATAATGCATTACAATTTCCACATTTTTATACTTCATTTTTAAAATAAAAAAATTCGTTAAAACTTCTTTAAAGCAACAATGAAATCAAAACTCAAAGATAAACGTCCTATTAAAAAACCAGGCAGAACATAAAAAAACATTAACAAATTGAAAATTTCAATTAAAATTACTCTAGTAATATATATAATTGTCTACGGTGTGTGTGCGGGGTCTTTCAACCATCAGTGTTACCAGATGGATGAATAATATTTCATATAATTATTTTACTACAATTAATACATATCCAAAATCTCGAAACGGCTATTTTAATAATATTAAATTTATTTCAAAATAATATTAGAGATATTTAATAATTATACATATAATATATACAGAGTCGCATCCTTGATGTATCAGAGTACTAGTATTGAAAGTCTTTAAAGCAAAAATGAAATCACAACTCAAATAGAACCGTCCTATTAAAAAACCAAGCAAAACATTAACAAATTTAAAAATTCAATTAAAATTACCCTATAGAATATATATATATATATATATATATATATATATATATATATATATATATATATATATATATATATATATATATATATATATATATATATATATATATATATATATATATATATATATATATATATATATATATATATATATATATATATAGTTATATATATATAGTTAGTTCACCTTAATTTGATCCAAGCGCATTGCAATTTAAATATTTCCTTCGTCAATGCACGCGAAATCGAACAATAGTCCATTATAAAAGAAACCGCTCCCCTTTTAATTGAACTAACGTATTATAAGGTCACCTGGATTTAATTGTATATTGTAATGTTTTTTATGATCTCCTCTCAATTTAGCTGGAAACTTCGAATACTTATTTTCGGAAATGCTTATATGTGTTTGCTTCAGCTGCTATGAACCAGCGACCGATTTTCAAAAATAGATTAAAAACCATCCGCCGCAAATTCATCCATGTTTATACGAATGTATTCCCAATACTCTATAATATTGTTTATTTATAATGTGATTAATCAGAAGATTCGCGTAAATAGGGGTTCCACTGCGATACCAACGATGTATTAGCAGGCCATACAACTGAATGTTTGGCTGACCATGCAGATGGGCCAACACTCAGACTCGTCTACTTGGTCCGCCATCTTGATATTTTTTTAAATTGGCGGTGGTATCGATCAGTGCCGAGTTTACTTACAAATTTAACCCTTTAGTAGAATTAGTTTAGTAAAAAAATAAGTACAAAAGTGAATTTTACATTTACATACAGCAAAAAAAAAACATTTTGCTTAGATTAAAAAATCACAACTTGTTTATTATATTTATTAAAACTATGTATTAAAGTCAAAATCTACTATAATAATCAAATAGCCTTTTTATGGTCATTATTTTAATATTATTGGATAATAACAATAATACAATCTTGCCGAATGTCCGATGACGCTCACTGTATATAAATTTAGACACGTGACGAGCCGGTGACGTACGAAAGCTCTTCGCACATAATTTTCAAAGCAACATTAACGATACCATGTCAGATTCATCTCGCCATTTTGTTGAAAGTGATAAGACTTGTTTGACCCACCTCCGCATAAGGCACACCACACACGTTCAAATTTATAACGTGTGCGGTGTGCCTTAATGTGCACCGTCGGCAGATCGATCGTGTACTTGAATCAATGTAATACCTCGTTCAAGGTTTCTATACAATGTCACACTCGGCATCGAATTACACCAAGTCTCTTATCCCACCTGAATATTTTAGTATAATAAATAAATATCGTGAAAGAGGTTGGCCTTTACGTGAGACTATAGTAGAGGTGGTTTCCCAGACCACCACACAGCAATGAGTCTTTCAGATCTAGTAGATCCACCAAATGACACCAATGGACACCGTTTTTGCTCGAATCTATAAACTAACCACTGAGCCACAAGGCGGCTCTCTAAATTACGAGTGATTTTTTTCTTTGTCCAAGACTTCGCCCTGATAATCGTTATTAAGATTTTAGATTACTAAAGTATTCACATTTTAAATACATACAGTGAGGCATTCAATTTACTCAGATGTGTGTAACTATTTGTTCAATTCACTCGCAATGCCTGCCTTATCAGGTCAAGGCTACAAATACATATTTTATAAAATTATTTTTTTTAATTTCAGGTTCTACGATGAATGCAAACGGCGGTATAACATCAAATTATGGAAGACATTCACAGACTGTTTCAACTGTTTGCCGGTAGCCGCCATCGGTAAGACGAATCACTTGTATTATTATTTTTTTTGTTTGTTAATAATGTTTTATTGTATGAAATAATAACGATCTCGGCTCGAGGCGCAAATCTCGCTTGCTGAACAGATAGTCGGAATGGGGTGGCAAACGTGCGTCACGTCCCCCCACAGGGCGGCCAGGGGGAGGCCTTTCCACTTTTCATTTCGTAAAAAAACGACAATCAATAAAATTTATTTTATGCATGATGCGCATTTACTAATAATCATTATTAATTGACGTGCGAGTAACTCACCGTGCAATTTGACATGTGACAGTCTCATGAGAGGGCGTGGTGGGGGGTGGCAAGTTACCAGTGAAAACAAAAATATGTATTAACTAGCCTAAAGTACTAGTAAACTTGCACGGCCAACTAGCAATGTGTAACCACCGCTTTGGATTATGTCATCGGCAACGATAATGACCTTGTCCGTGATTTTATTTCAATGACATTCGTATTAATAATGGTTTGATTAAATAATCTATTTGGGCAAAACACCAATCTTTTAATCATGCATATTTCGTAGTATATAATATATATATATATATATATATATATATATATATATATAGCATATATATATATATATATATATATATAGTTGTTGTTATACCGTGACGCCTTCCCTATTGGGGAGTCGCTTTATAGGGCCAGGCCACCTTGGCCTTTACGGGAGAATATAGTAGAGATGGTTTCCCAGGCCACCACACAGCAATGAGTACTTAAGATCTAGTTTGCTAAGCTAGATCTACCAAGTGACTCCGGTGCCGTGAATCGAACCCGGGAGTCTTCACTCACGAATCCGTTACACTAATCACTGGGCCACAAGGCGGCTCATGCATATTTCGTAGTATATAAAATATGATAGTAAAAATATAAATCATAAAAAAATGGTAACAATTATTCCTCGACTCGCTTATTTGTAGAATAAATGTCAAAGTTCACCACACCCCAAAACTGTAATATACAGGATGAACTGAGAATATCTTAGAGTGTGGTAATAATATTAAATATTTTTATTATTACATAATTAGAGATATCAATTTCGTTCTTCTAATTTTTTTCCCTTATACAAGATGGACTTAAGGGGTGGTAGGGTATCGCGAATATAAGCGAAGAAAATATTATTTATTTAAAAATAATTTTATATATTAATTACGTATTCAACAGACACAATACACACGTAACAGTCACTAATGAGTACTTCACAGTAACAGTTGATTCACAAAAGCATTATTAATATATTTTTTCTGGATTATGACCAAATACTTTCAAATTTCAAATATTTTCATAGGAATATTTCAATTTAATCAGCGTTAGTCAGTACATACAGGCAATATGTATATACACCCTACCATAGATATCGCATAAGTGGCTAAATACGTGCTTAGTTGAAGTGGATCAAGTGGCTAAAAACATGAGTTACCTGTCAAACATTATACTGTAAACATCTCTCTTCATATCTTCAGTTATATTTCACAGTAAAATGGGTAAATGCATTGTTACTACATGTCATATGGACTCAAACATACACTCAAATACATCTAGCCTCACTTTTTACCAAACACTACTTCTTAAACATGTTTAAAATATTATTGTCACAACCACTCTCAGGGGTCACTATAAATGTGTTGAGTGAAGGAGACACACTTATGCCTTTATCGAATAGGAGAGAAGAGTGCAACAATACACGGGCTTCACGAATTATTTATATGCAATATCTATGCACCCTACATAATATTCGCTACGTCTGAATGCGTTATTTTTTATTGATTTTTAACATAGTTAATTGGTTACACGTTCTATACATACATAAACCATTATCATCCACCCAACTAGACTCTTAACTCTGATAATAATTTCATATAAAAATGCCATTCAAATCGAAAATGAATAATGCATATGGACTTAACACTGAAGGAGCGGAGGGTAGAGTTTTGTCACCCAAAAATAGCTGCCCATCACGCGATACGATTGCCATTGCCACTATACTGTGCTGATGTACAACTGTTTTATTTGCAACACTGCATTTCGACATCTTGTAAACCAGAGCGAGTCTTCCAAGTCACTGGCTCAACAATCCAATGAACACTTTCAACATGGACCATTAAGATCGATGCTCATTCGGCTCTTGTTTACACACACCAGGGCTGTTCATTATTATGTAGGATGTCTGTTTCCTTGAACTGTGGTTTGCGGAAATGCGAGGACGAAGATTACAACTCGATATCAAACAGCGGTTTTGATACTATTTTAATCAAAATCACAACGGATATACGTTACTTCGAGGCGGGGCCTTCGCGAGTGTGCGGGCCGGAGAAAACGACGGATTAGCTGTAAGTCGTTGTCGCTGATTTCAACCATTACTTTGATCGTAATGGAAGAAATATCATCCATTTTTATATACCTACTCCTCGCTTTTACTACTTTTCACTAATTGCTCACAATAGAGCACTGCGCGGCTTATATTTTTATTAATATGTGGTAGAATGTATTATTCTATTTGAATTTTCGGTTATTAACAGAACAGTCTTTTAACATAATAATATTAATAAAATATAATTAGTATTTTTTTTATTTGTTTTATAGTCTGTCCCATTTTTTGTTTAAATATCAAAGAGTTGAAGTCAAATAACAGCGATATTCTCTAAAATGCATACATGGTAGTCTATAGTTCTGTCACTATTGATTGTATTGTCTCCATTTTGACAGATCCTTTACTTCAAAACCATAGGCAATATCATGTATGTATTTTAGTGAATACCGCTGAAAGGTAATCGTTGCAGAGATCGAATATATCAAAGGTCTTCATTACACCCACTTGGACTAGGTCTGATTATTATATTTATATTAAATGACTACAACGAAAATATCTGATAAAACTAAAATCATAATGTAAATGCACCATGTGAAATTTAGCTGTTTCCAGTCTCTCATTGAAGAAATTTTACGTGACTTATGAGATCAAACGAAATGCCGACATTAGTTTTAGATAAATACTGGCTTACTTTCGTGAGCGGAAGTAGATGAAGTAGTTAATTAAAAATTCTATCGTCACACAACAATACTATCCCCCAATCAACGTCATTTGCGGTATTTTCGACGCTATTTTTTCGATACAAATACAATTATAATATTTTTTTTAATCGTCTTCGCTTGTCGTCGTCCATGCCGGCCTCGGTCATCTATGAACTTGAAATGGTTCCAATTTTACGAATAACCCACTCGTTTGTATCGCATTGATGTCGTAATAATTCCGCGTTAATTTTTTTATTAGAGTACGTGCAAATCATAGATATAAACATTAGATATCGCATTGCATATAAGTAAGTCGTGTAAACCCGTGTATTGTTGCACTCTTCTCTCATATTCGATAAAGGCATAAGTGTGTCTCCCACACTCAACACATTTCTAGTGACCACTGAGAGTGGTTGTGGCAATAATATTTTAAACCTGTTAAAGAAGTAGTGTTTGGTAAAAAGTGAGGCTAGATGTATTTGAGTGTATGTTTGAGTCCATATGACATGTAGTAACAATGCATTTACCCATTTTACTGTGAAATATAACTGAAGATATCAAGAGACATGTTTACAGTATAATGTTTGTCAGGTAACTCATGTTTTTGGCCACTTGAACTAACCACGTATGCGATATCTTATGTTTATATATATTGTGCAAATATGAACATATTACACAGGGCTTCCTAAGGTCGCTCACCTCTCGATTCGCAGAACCAGACTAGAACACTAAATTTTTACCATCGCATCATAAAACCCGTAACCTTTTGTGCTGCGAACCAGGAAGCGGAATTTTATACGGAGATATTCTAATCGATTGGTTTCTTTTGCACCTTCGTAAAAATTATTTCAACCTCACTTCATACTCTTATGATGTGCGCCGTGTTTGTACATCTTTCCTTTGTTTCAAGTGATTCTTCATCAGAGGTACTCCCGTGTCCCATATTCATCGGTACCCCTACGTCCTTGGCTCGTTACAGGCTGTATAGGTGTGGGGGTGGGTGGCCACCCCCCAGACAAGTTTTACTGTCCTCCCACCCCCAAACAAGGGCGATGAACCTTCTCACGTCGACGCTTCCGCATCCTGGCTTTATTGACCTGTTCTCGTCCTTTTGCGTCTGCCACTCTCGTAACTTATTTACTACAATCTATGGTTAAAATCGGAATATGAATAATGAAGACTGTATTACTATATTTTTTATACACCAGCGTGGCTACAAATACTGTGGTAATTAATAAAATCCCGATCGATCGTCTTGATCCAGGTTTACTCTGATTTCCTGGATTGTAAGGTGAATACTGATTATTAAGTCGGTGACATGTGTAACTAGTAACATGGTGTTGTGTATAAAAACACCGGGGCGTAAAATAAATAAATATAGTATACAAATTTCACGTAACTTGTAGAGAATAGATATATACCTCGAACGTTTCTGATTGGTCACACCGTAATAAATTTTTCGTCTTCAAACAAAATTATCGGTTCCTTTTTATACAATCTTGCTGAAATTTGACTGTCGAGTTTGGTAGCTCACAGCTTGAAGAAAGCCACTCACACAATATTAAAAATTAGTTACCTATTATAAGATATCGAATTATATACAGGTAAATGTCGTTTTACACCGATTCACAACTACGCCAGTTGGTGTTTTCAATAAAACAAAATTAAAATTTGTGTCTTCGATAAATAAATAGGAATTCTTCTATTAGACAATGCTACAGAAAATCCACGATTAGGGCGATAGATACTAATTCCAATCATTATGTTAAAGTTTATGTACTTTTGATTTTTTGATGCAGGTAACTCTCGGAACGGAACACTGTTGTAAAACGACGTTTACCTGTATTTAATGTCTTGCTTATAAACTAATTTCATTATATTTATCTCTGGTTACTTTTTTTTCAGTTGATGAGAAAATCTTCTGCTGTCATGGAGGCCTGTCACCAGATCTTCAATCTATGGAGCAGGTCCGTCGTATTATGAGACCAACTGATGTGCCAGATCAAGGACTACTTTGCGATTTGCTGTGGTCAGATCCAGATAAAGACACAATGGGATGGGGCGAGAATGATCGCGGTGTCAGTTTTACATTCGGAAGTGAGGTAAAGGCGAATGATTTTTTTATTTTATATATATTCTTCATCCAATAATTGCTTTATCAAATGATACTATTTCAGATTGTTGGAAAATTCTTGTCAAAGCACGATTTTGACTTAATATGTCGAGCACATCAAGTCGTAGAAGACGGATATGAGTTCTTTGCGAAAAGACAGTTGGTCACATTATTCTCCGCCCCCAATTATTGTGGTGAATTCGATAACGCAGGTAATGATTTAACCGTAACAAATCACTTATGTTGTACTATATATGCTAATTGGTTTTATTATTCAATTTTTTACAGGAGCGATGATGTCAGTGGATGATACACTTATGTGTTCCTTCCAAATTTTAAAACCGGCAGACAGACGTCACTTGCCATACCAACCAAACCCCACACGACCGGTCACGCCTCCACGTGGAGCCACCAACAAAAACAAGAAAAAGTAATGACTTATAAATAAAATTATAAAATATTTACAACAATTCAACACGACTATTACACCAAGGTTACAGCTCGACTGAGAAACAATGCACATTTTATTTGTTTTAATTATAAAGAACGGTTTCAATATGTGTTGACCATTGAAAATTTTCGTTTAGAACCATACACTACACAAAAATTATCTTATTTTTACATAATTAGCTGTGACTGTATCTCTTAAATAAATAACGTATATCTAGGATTAAAACACAATATGACAGGTTTTAAAAGTTAATTTTTTCGAGTTTTATTAGTTTTATAAAATGTTGAGTTCTGTTTGATTTTTCAATTTATTAAATGATATAATGCTGCTGGATAAAATTATAACTTAGATATAATGCATTTAAAAAAAATTACTAGCGGCTATAAATCAATGTTGCATGTGTTCAATTTGTAGATCAATTTTACTTGCTATTGATATTTTGCCTCTGCTTGATTTTTATTAATTTATTTATAATTGGCAATATTTTATCTTACTTTTTTTTTAGATAATCATCGTAAACTTGTAGTATTTCAGCTTAAACATGAAACTGCTATGAAAATCGAGCAGTTTGATTAGTATTAGAAAACAAAACGTGCTCATTGTTTTTCTTTTGTTTTGCCATATTTTCTCATCCCGTCTCTTCTTCTATTTTTCCATTTTCCACCTTCGCAATTGATGTGGGGACTCGCCGAGCAGTTGAAGTGCTGCGCCACCGCCCGTCCTGCCCCACCGACACAAAACATCAACACCATCACGGTAAAAGCAGCCGTCAGTCAACTACCACACCCTCACCTGTTCGCGGAGACTCTAGCAGGGCACTCTCCCCATCTCGGTAACAAAAGCTCATTCCTGTATCACACCGGGACGCAGCTGGGAGTTTGTTCTGCTAATGTTATATCAATTTTTGGTTTCTTTCTGATATCATGATTTTTCTCTCTCGCGCGCAGTAAATTCTCACCCATTTAAATATACCATAATTGTTAATTCTGAATCACAACATCTCAGATATTGATTACTTTCACTCGCTGGATGTCTGTCTTTATAGAAGAGTTTACTGCATCTTTATATAAATTGTATTACACTTACTTTGAGGTAGACACAAAGGATGAACACTTTGTAATATCATCTCATACTGCTCACTAGCCTCACACAAATTTGCATGAATTATATGTATTCGAAGTGGTTATTATTTGTTGTGCAGTTGCATTTTTGATTATTTTTTTATTATAAATGTGTAAAAAAAAGGAACATAATTTAAGACTACATGTGCATAGTACTGGATCAAGCTTGCAAAATGTATGTGGAAATATATTGTTAAAGTAGCTGATGATTGTACATGAGAATACCTTCTTATAATTTTAGCATGAATTGTCAAAAAACGCACTGGTCTTAATCGTATCCTTTATAGAATATGTACCATTCATGCATAAGAGATCTAGATTTATTGTCGAAGGCATGATTCAAGAGCAGTATATATTAATAATAAATAGTGTCGATGATAATCAGAAAATTACTTGCCTACCCATCAAGGTGTGTTGTAGAATTTTGTAAATTAAAAAATGAGTACTAATAATACTATGGCTAATTGATAATAATAATTTAATTAATCATGTATTTTAGTAGTGTACAAAAAATATATAATAGAACTTTATATATAATTCAACATGTGTATTGGGGTAATGAGAATGAATTTTGTGTCGGTCGAATACTTTTGCACGGGGAAGGTCTTATTATATAAATTGTTAGTGTATGTAAACTTAAGAAACCTGATTCTGTAGGGCCTGTCTGATAAATGTTTCCAGTGAAACCGTGTCGAAAGGTTATTTTTCAATACAGAGGATGAGTGAAAGGTCGAGAGGCAATTTTTATTTCTTCGTAAACACATTCTACATGAACATATATATGCATATGTTAACACATTATATGTATATTATTTTTTTTATAATCACCTCTCTGCAGTTGATCATTCATGTAAAAGCTTTACTTATTTTAATTTACTTCCGAGCGGCAAACTCATGTAACCACACTAGGCGATGAAATTCAGTAATCAGTTGTTCATTTCGTTTTCATAATCGTAGATAGTAAGAGAGAATGAGACGATTGTTGGATCGTTTGGATGTTGTAAGAGATGGAATCATATGCAGATTTTACACAGCTTACATAACGAAAGCATTAAAATCGAGTATTCCGATCTACCTTTGGAGAGTGTTTAGTATTTAATTTAATGTTCACCTCTTCGAAGTGCTGGCAATGTTTTATTTTATAACCGTAACAATGTTGTTGTACACAAGAAAATGTCATTTTGCATATTTGTACATACACACCCTCACTTTGTCTTTGGAGGCTTAACACGTCAAAATCATATATATTTTTTTCTCTTATAATGATATTGTATGTTTTTATTTTTTTTTTTGTATTTATTATTACTGATGCTGACCATTTCTCAAACATTATCTATAAAATACTATCCAGACTTACAATGTTGTATGTTCTTTTTGTGTTATAAAAGAATATTCAACTGATATATTCGGTATTTTTATTACCCCTTTTTCCCAGTATTTATCAGCTCAACTACCCTCGTTGGCCTTTGGAGATGCACCTCCATTTTCCTCAAACCCTTGATCCATTTTTTACTCAACTAAACCTCATTTGACTAATTACATTAATAATAAAGTCATTATTTAAGTCGCAAGTATTGCGTTTCACGGGAATAAATCTTAATCCATATCATTCCTTTCGTTTGTCGAATAAATTATATTTTAAAATACATTATTATGTTAATAATTACATATACATTCTGAAATTGTCCTTAGTCCTTAAAACTGACCATTTCTTTAGTAAACATTGAGCAGTTATAAAATTAAATATTTATTTTACAAATAAGGCATTCTCATTTTTGTATTCTTTGAAAAAAATCTCTGAATAAGCACTGCTCATTTTTTTAAATCTTGTTTAATAGTTTTAAAATTGTGCGCATATTCAACGTAGCGATTTATTTTCATTCACTAATAATTTACATTAGAAAAAAAATATTACTTTTTGATAATCTTGATAATCGCTTTCATATATTATGTTTCTTATAGTAAAAAACTTTTCAAATTGTTTTACTCGATAGAGATAGATAATAGGTCAATGTCGAGTTTGTGTTTATAGAAATGTACTTATAAAAAAAATACAAGTCCTTTTTTGTTATTGCACATTAATTTTGAATATAAAATGCGATTGGAATGAAAAAAAACAGGAACAAGTATTAAAATTATTTTAGTTTGTTTGACATTTGGATTATGGATTACATTCTAAATTAATTAGGACAATACAAGTTTTAAATTATAAACTATAAGCGTAATTATTTATATCTTCCTCATTATTATATTATTTCTATATCTCTTTGTTAATTGTCCAATCACACGGTCTTTCTTAAGAGACCTTCCGTTATTTCACATAACTCAATTGTGCAGCGCAAAACCGCTGTCACTGTGTAGCGTGTTCGATGACATGTCTTGGCATATCTTAGTGTCGCTCATTTCGTCGGCGAGTGCTTCGATTACATCGAGTAAGAGATCTTTACTCAACTTCTTCAACTGCGGCAATTTGGCAACCTGTAATATTCGATGAAAAAATTATTCTCGAATCATATATAACGGTTTAAAATTTTAAAAGTCACCTTTGAAAACTGATGCACGATCATTGTGAGTGCGTAATTCTTGATGTCGATGGCTTGCATTTTATCAGCGGCTTGTAAAATATGTATCACATTTTCATGCGTCACATTGTTCTCCAGATTTTGTTTGCAAAACGCTTGTAAACGGTTATTGGTAAATCCTAAAAAAAATATATATTAAATTTTGATGTTGCGCTGTCGGTTGATCTTTTTAATATTATTCTTCGTTTCTTATGTTTGTGGTGCAAAATAAAAATATTCTTGGATGCCTGTCCGAGCCATACTTTAAGCATGACTCGGAGATAGTTGGCTATCTCCAATTTCAAGAAATCTATGGACTTTTTATATAGGATGCTCCCTAGATAATTCAAGTCGAGTTCCTCCGAGTCCTCTTCGGTCATCTGATAGAAACTTACTTTAATTTTGCACCTCGTATGATGTTGATTCGTATCTGAACATTTCTCAGACTTACCCATACCACAAACGGCAATGATTAGTGATAATCACAGCCATTTGGAAGTAATTTTACATCTCGTGATATTGCTTTTCAAACATAAGAAAATTCAAACTGCTAAATGTATAATTTTCGCCACCCACAAATATGAATAATTAGTTTATTTACCGTAATAAATGGGAGCCTGGAATAAATACAGCGAATCTTCCGGGGGCATTTTTGTCTCTCCATAATAAATGTACCTCATAAGCGAGTCGAAAGATTCACGGGATGGGCTTATATCACAAATTTGAATCTGAAATAGTTTATACAAAATTACCCAAACAAATATATAAATAAAGTATTAAAATATTCATACATTGACTGTGTTGTCTGGAGGCATAAATGATCTGAACATTGCTTCGAAATATGAACATCTCGCCGCTAGTACGGCTTTATGAGATGGTACTTTCACCCCGCCTACTACTAAAGTGAGATCACACAAGTCTTTTCCGCTGCTCTGTAAGAACATGGCCATGTCCTGTTCCAAAGTCGTACCTGTGGAATATAATACTTTAATAACGGTTCTTAATTATTAATTAAAAATGTATACCTTCATTGACTTCGTCTGCTGGATCCGGCGCGCACCGAGGTAGGGGCAGCTGTTTCCGTCGTATAACTTCAACCATTAGAGATTGCTCCAACGTTTCAAACTCGGACGACATCACTATCTGGTTATAGTTAGTTTCTTTAACAATAAACCTAAATAAAACGAAGCATTTAATTAAAATACACTTATAATATTATTGTGTATTAAATACCTTAAGCAATATTCTTTAACCGCAGATAAGTGTCTTATATGTGCCGCAGCTAAAGCGTGAAGTACTGTATTTGGACCAATCCCGGCTCGGAGATATCTAGCACATAATCTTTGCAATCGTGGAATTATTAATTTGACTCCAGCTCCGTATACTTCCATGACTAACTCCATCATCCAAGGGCAGAATGGCTCCGACACTATAATTTATTTATTTATATAATATTTTTGTTTTTTATACACAAGAACTTGTTAATTCGTTGTCTGTTGGCGATCTTAACTATTACTAATCACCGGTTACTTACACCGGTACTTACACAGGTCACCGACTTTATAATCAGTATTTACCTTACAATACAGAAAATCAGAGTAAACCTGGATCAAGGCGATCAATTGGGATTTAATTAATATTATTCCCGATCTCCCAGTAGTAATAACCAATCAAATCAATTTAAAAATTCTTGACTTGAGTGGGATTTGAACCCATGACCACAGTATTTGTAGCCACGTGCCTTATATTAATATTTAAAACAGTTTTTACCTTTTTCCGTGGGATCTATACGGTCCGTATAAATATACTTCAAGACCATGTTGAATGCTTCCGGTTCGATTTCAGGTAATTTCACTTTCAACTTTTCAATATTAACAACGTTTATTTCAGCTTCTTTTTCTCTCACCTCTATCGCAGACCTTAAAACAAATATTTATTTTTACAACGTGATGAAATTGTACAGTTTTATGTAAATACAAACTTGATTTTATTTTTCAAAAATGACGATCGTGCCGCTACCATCGCTAAATGGCATTCAACCGGAGTCTCTTCTGCTCCGACCAAAAATATGACATCGCAAAACTGTGCAGATGAGAGGAGTCGACCGAAATCTTCGTGAAGAGTGCATTTAGGATACGATGAAAACTAAAATAATATATATATATGAATAAATTCGAATTGATAATATTTGCAGTTGATAAATAAATAATACCTGAAATCTGAACATCTCTCCGCTGCGTACATTATTATCAACAGTACCGCCAAATATATACATTGCGTCACCGACTACAGCACTTGCGTGGAAGAGTCTTCCTGAAGGTACGTGCGAATCGGGAGATGGGTTTATTATTGACCTAAAAATATTCAATTTAAAACCGTGTTTTATATAATTTAATTATTATTTATTATTACCAGGTTTGAGTATCCAAATCGTAGGCATGAAGATCGTTTGGTAGAGTACTATCGGCAGCACCGCCAAATACATAAAGATGTCTGCCGTGATGTAACAGAATATGGCCATATCTTCTTGCTGGTGCAGGTGGAGCTCCTCTCAATATATGCTCGGTGGAAATACGGGTCCACCTTTATAAATTTACATTTTTAATCACATTCCTTACTGAAGGCAAATTATTCAACTTACATTCTTTCAGCAAAGTCGAATTGGAAAAGAGTGTTGGTAATTTTAGCGCCGCTTTGTCCGCTGAAAACAAACATATGCCCCCGAGCGACTGCCGTAGGAAAATTGCAACAAGTCGGAGGACATTGCCCCCTTTGTTCTACTTGCTCCCATTGATGAACATCACCCTAAAAATAATTTAAAACAATAAACACAAACAGGTATTTAATAAAGAGTTGCTTACGGTTAAATTGACTGTCCACATATCGTTAAGACGAGCATTTCCATCGTAACCGGCATAAATCCACAATTTATTATCATACACAGCGGCACCGTGAGCTGAACGAGCACCGGGCATTCTGAAAAAAAATACATCAAATCAATAACTCATACAACTATTATAAATAAAATCTTAACATACTTTCCGGTGAATTTCCACTCGACCCACTGTCCATTTTGAAACTTGTATTCAAACAAATCATTTTTATTTGTTAGATTTGAATTGGCTAAAATATCTCCAGTGTAACCACCGAATACAAACATTGAAGATCCATGTACCTAAATAAATGAATTAAATAAGTTTTAAGTAGTGACTTGTAATTAAAATAATCACTTACAACAGCAGAGTGGTGATATCGAGGAGCCGGAGGTGTTCCAATGGAGAATGCTCTTCCCCAAGACTTTTCCTTTACATCGAATCGAAGCAAGTCGTTCAACATGGATTTGCTGTTATCTCCTCCAAATACATAAATTGAATCTTTATATGCAACCACTGTATGTTTACTACGTCTATAAAAATTATATTCAAATTTAAAATTGAAGATTTATTTAAAAAGGTATTAAAAATATACCTTGCCCCTACAAATTCGTCACATTCAAGCATTCTCTTCCAACGATGTACAGTTTCAAAAGGACCAAACTCAAGAGTGAGGCCATTGTCCAAATCGCCGCTGCAACGAGCTGAAGAAACTTCACTCATCTTTCAAATCTAAAATAAACGCAATTAAAAAAAATAAGCCTTGTAAGTATTTATTTGGCATTTAAATAATATAATTTACATACTTTAACTAATTACGGTGAATGTTAAAATACGCCTACAATAACAATACAATACTACACCGACATGATCATCTGACACATGAATGAAATATTTTTATCAATGTATTTTAATATTGCCTGTGTTAAAAAAAATCCATACTCGAGTTAGGATTTTTTTATTATCTTACGCTCAAATATTAAATTAAGCACAAATAAAACAACATACAAAATATAGTTTTTTTGGTATCCAGAGTAGCGAAGCTAAATAACTAATCATTTGTATCCTGTATTTGGCATCCTGGACTAATACAGAGGTATTTTAGCAATGAGTAATAAAATAATCCGTTATTTTTAAGCATTTGCATTATTTTTAC
Source organism: Agraylea sexmaculata (assembly GCA_022606485.1). Classification (NCBI taxonomy): domain Eukaryota; kingdom Metazoa; phylum Arthropoda; class Insecta; order Trichoptera; family Hydroptilidae; genus Agraylea; species Agraylea sexmaculata. Next base: position 42,225 of record JAGTTH010003818.1, on the reverse strand, counting down.
ATTGTATTATAGAATGAATTCATACATATCAAGTTTGTGACAAGTGCAGTTCAGTGACAGGTGACACTGCTGAACTAACATGGGTATATTTCTTGATTTAACCAATTTTACACATTTAATTCTTTAAAATCTATTGTTTAATACTATGATTTATCTTTAAATGCGTTATTTGATGAATTAAATTTTCGTGTATTGTCCATTTCACACAATAAAAATGTGTTCAGTATAATTGATCTATCAAGCAATATGTAATAATTTTCTAAATGGATGATTGATTTTACAATAGCTGCTACAGAGGTGAAGAAGCTGGAGCAGCACCTGTCTCTCCTCAAAGAAGAATACACAAAGTTACAGACGAGATGTAACGAGTTCGAGCGAAAGTATAACTTGGCAGCTGCAGCGGGAGGAGACTTGAGCGAGACCAGCTTTGTGGCCAGACTCCTCATCACTGTGGCCTCCTTGTACACCAAGGATACTTATTCTGATATTACTATTCGATTGCAAGACAAAGCTATTCCTGCACACAAGTTTGTGTTGAATGCAAGGTCTGATGATTTCAGCGAGGATGCACTTAAAAATCTTGATGAATTAGGTATGAACCTGTGGATATGCGATGATCGTTAAACATTTTTCTAAATGATATGAATATTTTGTAGATTGGAGCCAAATGCCGACAAATGTAGGTGAGGCAATGTTGAGATGGATCTACACAGATGTAGTGGAATTTTCTCAGGGAGATGTATTCGCCACACAACTGATGAAATTTTCCGCTTCTTACAAATTACCCAGTCTTATGCAAAAATGTGAACAAGCTTTAATCAGTTCTGTTAATGTTAGGTCAGTATGAATATTTTCTTTTACATATTATATTGTTATTCAAGTACCTACTAAAATATTTTCACTCTTTAGGAGCTGTGTAAAGTTCTATTCAGCTGCTGATGAAATCAATGCATCGGCACTTCGAGATCATTGCTCATCTCTTATATCTACACATTGGGAAGATTTAACAGGTAATTTTTCCATCCAACCTTCAAAGAATCTTTAATAATTAATTAAAATAATTTTGCACAATATAATACAAGGCCATTATTTAATTGACTAATTGATGTGATTCATATTAGATTTTATCTGTTATGTCACATTAATGATTTCCAATTAATTTTAGCTCGTTTATTTTACAAAATCAACACATTGAAGTTTTAATATTATATTACCTCTGGGATATCACATTTAAAAATAAAAACATTTATTTTATACTGTGATCTTTTGATTGTTCTTGTCAATCAACTTATATATTAAATATTGGATTTTATGTTTCTAAAATTAATCTTACCATTTTTAACATAGGTGAAGATTTTGCTCACATGTCCAGCGCTCTACTGTATAAAATGCTGAAAAGTAAAACAACCCAACCGCTGCATGCTGCGATTCGACTTCTGAGAGAGGATGTGGTCTTCTTGTGTTTGGTAGAAAATAATTCAATGGTGAGTGTTTATTTTATTAATATTTAATAGTAAACATAACTGCAGTGTTAGTTAGTTAGCTGATTGTAATTATTATAAACATTCATTTTTAATTGGGACACTAGAGTATATTGAAACCTTCAATTTTATAATTTAATATTGCACACTTTATTTATAAGCGGTTAAAACCAGCCAGCATATTAAAAATAATTACACAATTATCAATTTTTTTATGAGACAAACCAAACACTGATTCGGCAACATTTTATTTATCAAATAACATCCGGCTATACACACACAATTTATTAATGCAAAAGCGAAAGGCAAAGTTTCAATTAAATCTCAACTTTGGTACAACAATCACTTAATTTAAATATTTTCTAACAATATTCTTGAAAATTAAATGTAAGCTTTTTTTACATTCACCCTGTGATAATCACAATACACTATGATATCTTCTTCATGGAATGTCCGCAGCACCAATGTACAGTATTGATAATATTCATTACTGCGTATTGGCAAAATTCAAAAGTGATTAGATAAGTAGTCACATTACGAAAATATGTCCAATTAATTTTCATTTATAATGATATATCAATACATCACAACAATAAATAGTAAACATTTGACGCATTCAGAAAATGATGGGTAAAACCATTGCAAATGAGTTCACCCTCCATCTTTTGAATACTTCATTTATAATTATTAAACAAAAAGCACCATTTTGTCTTAGGCAAAAATATAAATCTGATAGAAACTATTCAAAGAAGATTTATATAAATAAGATTATTTAGATTCGATTTAGACTCTTTTTGATCTCATACATGCATAATAAATATAGAATATTTTATTATGAAAATTTAAATAGTGTCTAAATAAGTTTGTAGCTATCTCATACTTTGAATATATTTCATAGCATTAAATACAAATATGACGGCCATAGCGTCCGTATGATAGCTCACGTCTGAAGCTTTAATTGTACTAGTTGCCGAGTTGCAAAGGTAGCCTCTGCAGAAACAATATTGGGTGTTTGACGATTTGGTACCCTTGTTATCGGAAACCTGGCATCCTTCTTCGTAAATCTCTTGAATGTTAGTCTCCTGCTCCCATTTGTTGTTCCGATACACTTGATAGTTGTTCTTTTGAGCAGCGCAATCCCTCAACACACCCTGAGCGATTTCTGGAATTTCGATATAAACGAAACGATTCATTAATAAGTTGCAAATTATACATGTTATGATTCAATTACCTCCGTTGGACAGCTTCAGTTCGATAGCTTTCTTCATGCACATGGTGGAATAAGGACAGTCGACTACATATTTGGCTGAATAGTCAAAGTTTGAACATAGCCTTTCGGTTTCGTTACTCATTTTATTCGGTGGATAAATTGTGCACTGGTAGCATTGTAGCGTGTAGCTTTTGGCATCTGTAAAACAATTTTTGAATATATTGGCACAGGTGCAAATCATATTTATATTTATACATGTAATATCTGAATATATGTAGTATTAAAGAATACATCAATTATATTTTTTCGACCATTGCGACATTAAAATTTACAAACATTTATTTGTTTATATCCTTACATAATTCTCATGTCTCTTGTATATTCATTATTCTTTTTATTCAACCTATTTTTTATATCAAAAAATTATTTGAGATCAGTTATTATGACTGGGAGATCGTGAATATTATCAATAACCCTTTATACGCAAATTATACTTGAAAAAAATACACCAAGATATTCATATAACCATGGGATAAGGCATTTGGCTACAAATACTGTGGTCGTGGGTTCAAATCACGAAGTCAAATAATAAAAAATATATGATTGGTTATTATGACAGGGAGATCGGGAATAATATTAATAAATCCCGATCGATCGTCTTGATCCAGATTTCCTGTATTGTAAGGTAAATACTGATTATTAAGTCGGTGACCTGTGTAACTAGTAATAGTTAAGATCTATTTTCACATGACGTATTTAATATATTGTGCAAATTATATTAGCGCACAAAGACGGTCATAGTTACAGTTTAGTGATGAGTCATATTGGCCTCGAAGTTATATTATGTTTTGAATCATCTTGTATTGTCAATATGGCCCCGGAAACGACATCCCGTAACATTCCTGTGGGATCATTCACGTCGTCCAGAAACACGTGGAAGATTTATTTTAATTTTGAATCACTTAATTTACATAAATATATGACGTATAATCCTTCAATAATTGCATGTAATAAATGTTTACAAAGTCTTAATAATCGCCATACAATTAAGAAAATCAAAGTAAATTTTTAGCCGCAATCGCAAGGTTTTTATACAATTTAAAATAGCCAAATAACAGTTTCAAATGTTGACTGATTTTAACCTGGTATTACACGTACCACCAAATTTATTTATTTATTTACATAAAAATATGTAATCGTCTTAATAAGCAGTAATTAATTATATTAAATTATTAGTAGTGTGCGGTATTTGTACTTCCGCCCCCTAGCTATGCTTATAAGCTCGATGTCTTTTCGTATTTTTTTATTAAGAGAACAGTTATCTGGAATACCAGAGAACATAAATCTTTAATGGATTTTTTTTATACACAACAACGTGTCAATTAATTGTCTGTCGGTGATCTTAACTATTACTAGTTACACAGGTCACCGACTAAATAATCAGTATTTACCTTACAATACAGTAAAATCAGAGTAAACCTGGATCAAGACGATCGATCGGGATTTTATTAATATTATTCTCAGTCGTAATAACCAATCAAATCATTAAAAAAAATTATTTGAACGGGATTTGAACCCATGACCATGAGCTATTACGCTGGTAATATTCTAAGGCTGACCTAAATGTCATTATACATAGTAGGATTAGTTAATTTAACCGTAGCTATATTCTACATACCATTGGTACTTACTATTTTGATATGATTAAAAAGTTCTCCAAAATCGGACAATACAAATGTTTTTAATTGAATTTATTATGACAGTTTGAGATGTTAGTATCGTATGGCAACACTGTTCGCCTAATTCGCGTAGTTCGTTGACCTGTAATAAATTATTTGAAAGGCTTTAAAATATTCCAAGTTCAATGTAAGACATGTTGTATATAAGTTTTCTCAGTTTCGTATAATTCTAAGAGAGTACGTACTTATTTTTAATAATATCAACCACTATCACCTCTCGTCATATTAAAGCTCATCTCGTTAACTGACAATGTACGTCTTAATTTAATATCCGTGTCTGATTTGGGCCTTAGGGTCGGCTGGTATATTTTTTTAAATTGAGACCAACAATGAATTCCGATTATGGCACTGTCCATAAATTCTTCACAATAGACTATCAATTCAATGGCGCCAAACCGCTGATTATGACTAATTCCAATCCCTTTTACGATTTAGCTTAAAGGTTAGTAATATATTTTATAAAATTTTATCGAAACACACATACATTGTTTACATACAATCGGCTTATCGTCGAGTTCATTACTCTTTACAGTATTTATTTATAATTAAAAAAATCAAGCATTGCGGTTGTCCGGTGATAATATGAAATATTTTCAACGTGTAATGTAAATATTATTGTTGAAAATTAAGAAGTTTCTAGGATAAAATGCATATTATATAAACTTTGTGCCCGTTTACCTTGTAATGGTTATGTACTTAGTTTAAATACATATAATTTTATGAACTTACAATCTCTTGTGACCTTATAAAAATTAATGTTTTTTTTTTACCACTTGGCCCATCAATTATTATTTGTTTGATTCAATTGATTTCATGATATTAAAATAATACAATACCGAGATTATTTATTTCACACGTTTTTATATTTTGTTATTATCTTCGTGCGTGCTTTTGTTACTTTCTCTTATGAGAAAATTTGTTTTTAACAGTTTGGATCATCTGTTAGTGGTTGCATTATTTATTTGCGTTAATAATAATATAATATTTGCTAATTAATGTTTTTACTGATTAAAAATCTACTTATAATTAATAGAAAATGAACGAAGGTGTTAAGTTTACAATACACAAATGGATATAATGATATAAGTTGTTGTGTTATTCTGGTCAAGATCTTCAAGTAAAGTATTTTTATTCAACCTATTTTATTTAAATTGAACATTTTTATATAAAGTTCACCGTTGTTACACACAGAATTCAATAAAAATGTATATCTTAAAACATTTGATTGAGACCAAGCAATTATATATAAATCTGCACTTAATTGTTTTTACTTCTAAGACACTTATTTATAATTATATTGTATTGGTATTTATTTATTAGTAAAAAATGATTCATATTTCGCTATCACAAATTCCATAAATGGGATGTCCGGTCAACAATATATTAAAATATGAATGAAGGCATGAATAATAAATAAAAAGCGATAGTGTGTTTTACAAAAATAATTATAAAGTGTGTGGGTTCATTTAATGTAATTAAAAGGGCGTGTCTTATGTGAAAAACTCGTCAAGTTAATTAATACAATTTTCATAATTGTGAAAATCGTCCTTTATTACATGAAATAAAATAGCAACATTATTTTCGTCTACAGACTGTTGGATCCATGACCCGCCGAAATATTTACAGTAGTAATAACGGGAGAATAATCTAATTGTTCCCTAGACTTTGATTGATGCGTTCAGTTCAGAGATGTTCCAAAGTCAAACGAATGTTGTAGTATTTTCCCCATGTAGCAACATAAAGACAGTAGTATAACGCTCGGTTAATCATAATGACGTCGAATTTAATCATATGAGTGCATTAAACAAGAGATTAGAATAGTATACTATAGTATTCGTTTGACATTGGCACATCTCTGGTTCAGTTCCATAACGATAAATTCAACGTTGACCATTTTTGAGTGAAACAAATGCTATCACTTATTCAATATTTCATTAAGTGAAAAGGAACAGATTATTTAAATGTATTACATTATTAATAAATAAATATAAATTATTAAGGTACGGAAATTAATCGCTATGTTTAATACGTGTCCCCCTTTTTATAAATTAATTATTTTAAAAAATCATTAGAATTCTAATTAAAAAATACATTATTTTTAGTTCACAGTCACCTATTTGTGACAATCACATTTATTTCTGCGTGAAATTAACTGAGAATATTTTAAGGTGTTGTGGTATATCGCAAATAACATAAATTAAATATATATATATATATATATATATATATATATATATATATATATATAAATATATATATATATATAAATATATATATATATATATATATATATATATATATATATATAAATATATAATATATATATATATATATATATATATATATATATATATATATATATATATATATATATATATATATATATATTGATTACGTATTTAACAGACACAATAGACATGCGACAGATACTACTGAGTACTTCACAGAAACACCTGACTCCAAGATGGTGGCCCAATCTCTATTGCAAAAGCACTATTAATATTTTTAATTGAAACATTTTTTTTTCTAAAAAAAATTATGTATTTTTTCACTTATTCTTACGATACCCTGCCACCCCCTAGAATATTCTCAGTTAATTATATATAAAAAAATATAATACTCCCCATGAATAGTACTTTTTTGCAAATAATAAAAAAATACATTATTTTGAGTTCTCGGTTATGTAACTCCTTAATCGAAGAAGACACTTTGTTAAAAAATAACTAATTTCACAGTCACCTATATTGATTTCCGCTTATAATAATAAGCCGCTGGCATTTTGTATTAATCCATAATAAAACCTACACTCGAACTGTATATATTATATTAATTATTTTTTTATTTATTGTTACCTTGCCTTAAATATTCTCAGTGATTCCAACCTGTCCTATAGAAGCAGGAAGATCTATTTTTCTCTTTAACCGCAATTATGTATTACCTGTGACTAGAAATAGTAAAAGCAGTAAACAGAAGGCAGTCCTCGTTGTGGAATCGAAGCCACTAGGCCACCGGGTCATCTTGGTTACTAATGGTGAAAACAATGGCTTGATGATTTACTTCTTGACCATGTCTATCTGAAAAAGAGAAAATCGATTAATATTCGATCCCGAAACATTGACATTGGCGATATCGAGTTTGGTTTATTTATTTTACTTCCTACATGTATTTGAATTCTCAATAGCCTTGGATTATGGTATGTATATATTTACCAGCGTAATAGCTCAGGGGATAAGAAGCGTGGCTACAAATACTGTAGTCTTGGGTTCAAATCCCACTCAAGTAAAAAAAAATCCATCGGGAATAATATTAATAAAATCCCGATCGATCGTCTTGATCCAGGTTTACTCTGATTTCTTGTATTGTAAGGTAAATACTGATTATTAAGTCGGTGACCTGTGTAACTAGTAATCATCGACAGACAATTAACACGTTGTTGTGTATAAAAAAAACCCTTTCTAAAAAAAAAACATAGAGCTCCTCGGGGCGTAAATAAATAAATATTTTATTCGATAACTTATTAATATACATATAGACAAACCTAGTCCAAGTGGGTGTTTTTTACTATTATTATTTACAGTTATCATACATCAATTATTATAGTCATGGAACAAACTATAAAGTTGAATGCAAATTTCAACAAATAGTAGGTAATTTTATTATGTTATAAGATTGTTCTGTTAATATCCGAAAATCCAAATAGAAAAACACATTGCCGCGCAGTGCTCTACGATTGTGAATAATTGAAAACCTGTTTGTTCGCCCTTTTAGCCGAGGTTTTGTTAATAATAAAAGACAGTTTCCAGACGTTTCCTTATTAATATTCCATATTGGTTTTTTTTAAAATAATAATTAACATAATACATATAATAAAAATGTTTGCCGCGCAGTGCTCTACAATTGTGAACATTTGTAAATCTATTTTTAACCCTCTTGGACTAGTTCTGTATATAAAACACATAATATGTCCATTTTTTAACATTAAAAAACGTCTTTATAAAAATATTATAGTTATCTTTACTTGGAATTATTTATCATAAAATACAGTGGAAATTTCGTGGAGTCGAACAATGTCAAAAAAAGCCCACGTCATATACAATTGAAGGACTGAATGGAATAAGGGCGGATTACGGGATACGCCCTTTTTCCATAAAATGTTTTTGTCAATAAGCTTAAAAATTCTCTATCGATTTGTGTAAAAAAACTGTTACCAAAGACAAAACGTCATTATATAAAATGTACAATGTTTTACTCAATTATCTCGAAACTGACAATTTCAGTATACGCCCTTATTCCAATTATACGAAACGATTTAGCATAGATTTAGTTAATTATTCTTGTGAAAATATTCGATGCAAATTCCAATTACTCTTTGTTTCTAATGTTTGTATAGCAAATGACACACTTTTTAAACTTACCGTAAACGGCTGTGAATGGTGAAATCTCAATCAGTTTTGCGATGTGACCAATCATACAAAGAATTTTATTAAAAATTGATATTTTTATATTACATTTTAGAAATACCATATATATATGTAGAATATTTTAATTTTATTGAAAACGCGTATAATAAAAAATATAATCCAGTTGGATTTTTATGAGTTAATATTTAAAAATAGATTTTATCATTCAAAAAAATTATACAGTTTTGGTGTTCCGTAAGCAGCTAAATAAAAAATATTATTTTGGATTAATGACAGTAGGTTATTATTATTAGCTCGACCTTCCCTTATATTCTCACAGATTAAAATTCCAATGTGATTAATTGTTTAAAGAGTATCAAAATTGAGATATGCCCTGATCGGTCACGCCGCAAAATTATAATCACCGTCATTCGTGGTATTTACCTGAACTAATAACAAGAACTGTCCGAACCGTGACGGAATAACGGGATATTTAAAATAACATCCCGCTGTTTTATTGTTATAAATAAATTACTTGTCATTGTCCTTTCCGCTGGCAACACTGTCTATTTATAATATATATATATATATATATATATATATATATATATATATATATATATATATATATATTATATTTTAAAAAGCCTTGAATGATTTGAGTCTAGTTCAAATTCCAAATGTGATTTCAACAAATCGAATGCACATCCTTTGTGAATATATATATATATATTATTTTATTTTAAAAAGCCTTGAATGATTTGAGTCTAGTTCAAATTCCAAATGTGATTTCAACAAATCGAATGCACATCCTCTGTGAATATTCTAAATATTTATTTTTTAGTCCACTATTCAAATAGACATTTAAACATTGTCATTAACATAATGAACGCGGTATTTATAAACTGTGAATGTTTGTTTGTTGTGTGACGAAAAATGAACATCTGGTGTGTCTGTTTTCTATTCCATTTAACAATTTATCCATTCATGGATTAAAATGAAATAATCGGTTAATATTATATTAAAAATATAAAAAAATATTTTGTTTAAAATTATTAAGACTTGTACATACGGTCGTATTCAATATAATAGTGTAATGAGAGTGAGTCGGACTAGATGATAGTATTGGTGCGTATACGAATAGAGCTTGATAGTATTGGTGTACACGGATATGCATCGCACGCACACACTCATTATTATATTGTTGAATACGGTTTCTATACAACATGTCTTTTATTGATACTCAAATAATTAAATGTAAGGAATGGTACATTAAATGTAACACAACCACACCTTCATTAATTAATGGTCCAAGTCGGTTAGTTAACCTTTTTAATCTTTAATTATTATTTTAAAAAGTTTGATAATCTTGCGTATTTACTTATCAGGTGATTGACTGCCTGATTTGAATATGTAAGCAAAGTACGGTACAGCGTAATTTCACCCAAAATGCACTAGGCATTTTGCAAAGTAAACAATACCTTGTTGACGTATTCGAAATTGAACTAATGCGATGACATCATAAAGTTGTTTTTATTATTCTCTAATGACAACATATATTCACTCATTAATTAAACGGAAGATTCTCAAGCTTTCATAATAAATTATTTTTTAATACAAAAAAATGCTTAGGCCCGTTTTTGTATATTTTTTTTATAATCGTACTGGCATTACATAATGAAGATAAAAAGATTTTAGTTTCAATTAAAAACATTTTGTATTATCGACAAATGAATTTTGTTTGTCAAACACTCAAACACACACATTGACAAACGTGTTAAATAATTTGTCAAATAAAATAAGAGCCTTAAGATGGTGAAAAATAATAAGTGATTTCTTTTTGGGATTGTAAATAAAAAATTATGGCGTTTAGAGTCAAAATATCCCAAATAATTTTTTTTTATTAAATCGAGCAATAGCAGAAAAACGTACCTACATCTCAAATATAATATTATAACTTAGGTTTAAGAGGTAAATATTTAAAAAATAAATAAACATTTTGGTAGACTTTGATTTGATTGTGAACGCTTAAATTATTATGTATTTATTTTGACATTAAGTTTTCCGTTGCGTGTTTTTCCTACAAACAATACGACACATTCTCACGTCTGTCTATTAAAAACGGACATTGAGGTATTATTTAAAAATATATGTATATATTATTCTGAAAACTGAAATCATTAAGATAAACCACAAATAGTCGTGTTTCAAAAAAATAAATAACATAATGACCTAGATAAGAGAAGAGGACAGAAAGATAGACGAGCTCGATTCTATGACCGACATTCCTGCAGCTTTTAATATAAAAAAAATAATAAACGGCAGTATTATTTAATAATTTAATAAAACAAAATTGTCGTTTCAGTTGGTCTCGGTCAAATATTTGCATACGAATTCGTTAAATGTTTTGTTTTCTCATATGGAATAAATAATACGGTAAATTTAATTTCGACCGCAAAAGCTCCATGCGGTATTTTGCGAGGATATTAAAAATTTACGTTTTGTGGTTTTTATTATAGAAAAGAGAACGACACAATTTAATATTGACACTTTGTTAATAATGTGAATAAAATAAATCATACACAAATTTATATATTTATAAGAAAGGTATGTAACGATGGAAATGAACGGAAAAGATAGTTAACTTGAGTGTCGCATCGGACAGGGCCAACCCCAAAATACACGATAAAAAGATGACAAATAAGGCTTTAGTTTTGCAGTTTGCAACTAATCGCGGCAAGTCTCGATAATCCGGCACACATAAGACAGATTAAAGAAAAATAAGTGGAAATAAAAGGAAAAATACTTTATTTTGTATATTGTGGAGATGACGTGGGAGGGGGTTTATGCACTGCCAGGCGCCTCTGATATACATTGAAAAAGTGTCGGATTATCGAAATAAAATAATCCTTTATTGTGTATATTGTGGAGATGACGTGGGAGGGGGTTTATGCACTGTCAGTTGCCTTTGATATACATTGAAAAAGTGTCTGATTATCGAAATAAAATAATCCTTTTTTGTGTATATTGTGAAGATGACGTGGGAAGGGGTTTATGCACTGTCAGGCGCCTTTAATATACATTGAAAAAGTGTCTGATTATCGAAATAAAATAATCCTTTTTTGTGTATATTGTGGAGATGACTGGGAAGGGGTTTATGCACTGTCAGGCGCCTTTAATATACATTGAAAAAGTGTCTGATTATCGAAATAAAATAATCCTTTTTTGTGTATATTGTGGAGATGACGTGGGAAGGGGTTTATGCACTGTCAGGCGCCTTTAATATACATTGAAAAAGTGTCTGATTATCGAAATAAAATAATCCTTTTTTGTGTATATTGTGGAGATGACGTGGAAAGGGGTTTATGCACTGTCAGGCGCCTTTAATATACATTGAAAAAGTGTCTGATTATCGAAATAAAATAATCCTTTTTTGTGTATATTGTGGAGATGACGTGGGAAGGGGTTTATGCACTGTCAGGCGCCTTTAATATACATTGAAAAAGTGTCTGATTATCGAAATAAAATAATCCTTTTTTGTGTATATTGTGAAGATGACGTGGGAAGGGGTTTATGCACTGTCAGGCGCCTTTAATATACATTGAAAAAGTGTCTGATTATCGAAATAAAATAATCCTTTTTTGTGTATATTGTGGAGATGACTGGGAAGGGGTTTATGCACTGTCAGGCGCCTTTGATATCCATTGAAAAAGGTGTCGGATTATCGAGACTTCATTATTATAATATTAATTGTAAAAAACTCACGCAAGGTTGTAAATCATACATTAATGTACAATTGAACAATTTTCTTTGACTACTATATGTAAAAATTTTTTTTTATATTTATAAAATATGTTATAATAATAAAAAGTGCGGACCTGGCGATGCGTATAAAAGACCCACGCGGTCGCTTCAGCTCCTCGTGAATATTTCACCGTTTTTTTGCTTCGTTCACGTTTGCAGTGTATGTATATTGTATATTTAGTAGTCCACTTTGATTCTAGTGTTAGTATTTCAAGTGTGACTTTTCACTGCGGAATATTCCGTTACACTGAGTCACGACCTCCGCCTTCGAACGCCCGCAGACGACTGAGCAGCTGATCGTCAAGTGCAACGATCGCCGATTGGCGGATGTATTATAGAAACAGGACCGTGTTTAATAACATATTATTACAACCTGTATTTCTAATCGTACAACTAAACTATAAAACCGTGCTTATATTAAGAGACACAGCTTATTCTTATTTGAGTTTATACGAAAATTATGTCGGCCCCGAATGTAGATGCATAAGAGTGTGTATACGAATAGACCACACGCATCGCACGCACATACTCTCATTACTATATATATAAACATAAGATATCGCATGAGATAATTTACTACAGTCATAGTGTAAAATCGATAAGATTAGAATAGTATACAATATTTGTAATAAAAACAAATAATACAAGTAACCCTCCTAGAACACATATTTGCAATTATAGCTTGATAGATAGATAAAAAATTATTGCAATGGATTATTGTATTTTCACCATATATATATAAACATAAGATATCGCATGAGTGTCTAAATGCGTGTTTAGTTCAAGTGGATCAAGTGGCCAAAAACATGAGTTACTGGCAAACATTATAATGTAAACATGTCTCTTCATATCTTCAGTTATATTTCACAGTAAAATGGGTAAATGCATTGTTACTACATGTCATATGGACTCAAACATACACTCAAATACATCTTGGCTCAGTTTTTACCAAACACTACTTCTTTAACATGTTTAAAATATATAAGTATTGTCACAACCACTCTCAGTGGTCACTAGAAATGTGTTGAGTGAGGGAGACACGCTTATGCCTTTATCAAATAGGAGAGAAGAGTGCAATAATACGGGTTTACACTAAATTGACACGACTTCATTATATGCGATGCGATATCTAATGTTTGTATCTATGCTCATTACACTATTATATCGAATACGCCCCTGGGGATCCCTTAATCTTGGGCGTCCTAGGCGTGCGTCGCCGTAAACGTACACCGTAAAGACGGTAATAGAGTTGCTTTGCTGTACTTTTGATTGGTTTTTGGTTAATAAGTGCCTCGCCCGAGGCTCAGACGAGGCATTAACTAACAAAAAACCGATAATAAGTGTAGCTAAGTAACTCTACTATCGTATTTACGGTGACGTATGCCTGGGAATCCATTACTTAATTCTAGCATTTCGGTATATTGCAGGATGTATTTTTTTTTGAAAGAAGCAATTCTAGTTGTCTCAGTAAGACTCGTCTGCTTGATCCGCCATCTTGTTATTTATACATCTGTCCATTAATCCATTTTATTAAATTTTTTTTAGTCAAGGGATATTGCACCAAAAAAATAAATAAATATTTTTTAAAATGTAATACTAAGTTATGTTAAGTAGAAGATCTTTTATTTAAAATGTGACTCATATAATATTTTTTTTCGAATTGATTTTTAAAACTTCATTAGAACCCTCGACACTCGTTCATAGTCGCAAAATCATCAGTTGGAATGCTTTATCATTATTTTATTTCTTTTACACAAGAAAAGCGTAACTATAATTGAAATGGCATTACAGACAGGTCTAAGGCGTCATGATAATCAAACTCATTAGTCAAGTGAACACATAAATAGAAAAATAACATACAAACAAGTTATGTCATTCTCACCATCATATCCACAAACTCTATTATCAAAAATTATGGAGTGATCTACTGTGAAAATGCATTATGACGACCAAATAAGATTTGAACACATTGTATGAAAATATAATATTTTAGCTTTCAGAAGTTGTAAACAGTTTTTCTGTGAAAGATGAACTTCCACTGGAGCTCGCTCTTCATGCAGGATCTGCTGCGATCGCTCAAACTCTCATCCAACATTCAGCCTCCCCTGATGCTGGACTCAGTAAACGAGGAATTACTCCACTTCAAAAAGCTGTTTTGAACGGAGACACATTTTCAGCAGAATTTCTTGTTGAAAATGGTGCCGATGTCTCACTTCTAACGAGGTATGTATTTTTATTATTACCCATAATAAATTCCACGATTTACATCTCTTTCAATATTATTTAGGGACGAAGGAAACAACGTACTACATCTGATTGCAATGCAAAGTGATAAGAACTTTGAAAAGGCGGTATTGGATAAAATGGCAAAGATTGCAGGGAATATTGTAACCAAAGGACTTGATATTAATAAAACGAACAAAAAAGGACTGTGAGTAAAATATAAATTAATAATTTTTTTAATCAAACTAATTTTAAATTTTTCAACAGAACTGCACTTCATATGGCAACAATATCGAAAAATAAACTCATCTTCAATTTACTATTGTCTCAAGAAAAAATAGATGTGAATATTAGAACAGCGACTGAAGAACATTGTCCTTTATATTTTGCATTAGTGAATGAAAATATTAATGAAGTAGTCTCCAATGGACACGGCTCGTTTGAGTCTTTCACTGAAGAAGATATCGGCAATCCTTTTGGAGATGATTTTCCCGATTCGGAATCTCCAAAAGTCGACTTTGATTTTGCCGCTAAATTGGTACAGAAAGATTGTCAATTAAACCCCGTCTACACAGACACTTGGGACAGTCTCTTGATGGTTATTGCTGCAAATAAATATGAGGTAATATTTAAAAAAAATTATACTATAGTCACTTATTAATATTTTAAACTATTTTAGGAATCGGCAATATTCTTATGTAAACACTTGAGCAATAATCTTGACCATGCTAATTCGGAAGGTTACACTGCTCTGCATTTAGCTTGTCAAGAAAACCTCTGCCGATTAACATCACTACTATTAGAAAAGGGTGCCAATCCCAATTTACAAACTTCTTACGCTGAAAAAGCAGATATCGTTTGCAGGTATACTTTGTTATTATTTTAAAACAATTTTCAAATGCTTATATTTATATCATAATTTTCAGACAAACTCCGCTACACCTAACAGTGAAAAACGGACACGAAGGACCCATTTTAGCAATGATAGAAAGGCAGAAGAACTTAGATAAAATTGACAAAATTAATCCTCTTCTTATTCCTAATTTTAATTTAAAAAACTCCAACGGTGATACTCCACTTAGCTACGCTTTGAGTGAAGGTGAATGTTAATATATAGGATTGTTAAATTAAGGTTTTATTAATATTTTTATTATTTTATGAAGGCCATCATAAGCTTGTCGCTCCGCTGATAATGGGAGGATCTGACGTCAACGCTACCAATGGCAAAGGCTTCACTCTTCTTCATCAAGCTATCATTAAAGAAGATTCCAAAACGGCTCTTTATTTATTAGATCATGGTGCTGATATGAATGCTCTGTGAGTATAAAATATATTTTTATTTTCCTTCCTTTTCGATTAAAACAACACTAATAATATAGGTTGTTGTTGAAATTGCCTGAATTAGACTCGGAAACTTATCATATAAGACAAAAAAAATTTTTTTTGTAGTACTTACAGTTTGTGCAGGACAAAATCACTGTCATATTCTTTTGTTTCATCCACTATACAGGGTGGACTTATTTTTGCGATATCCTACCACCCCCTAAAATATTCTCAGTTAGTTCAAGTCCACAATTAAAAATTCCCATAGTTTAAGAATCAGTTAATAAAAAATACGATTTTTCAGAACTGACGATGGTGAAACTCCACTACAATTAGCGATACATTGTCGGCTTGATCTTCTTGTTGAGGGTATGTGTGTAAGAGGCGTTGATATGGGACGGCTCGATCGTCATGGTATTCCTCCGCTATGGGCTGCTTTGGATTCATCTCAAGAAGAAGTTGCCAGTGTAATTATAATAATACAATTGAATTTTTTTGTTTAATGTAAAACCATGTACATATTTATTTATATACAGGTGCTTGTTAGATACGGTGCTGATGCTGATTGTTGGGGTCCAGGACCTGAAGGATGTCTCCAAACACTTTTGCATAAGGCGATTGATGAAAATAAAGAAGAGCTCTCGCAGTTCTTGATTCGATCCGGATGTGATGTAGAATCTCCCCGAAGACTCGGGCCTAACGGTGAAGGTTCAGACGTTGTGGGTGATCAACAAGGACCTCTTCATTTATGCTGCTCGTGGGGATTAATCAATGTTATACAGGTGAATATAAACATTTCACAAACATTAAATATATATAATTATTTATATAAAATAATTATTCCAGACTTTAATTGAACACGGAGCAAATGTAAATAGTAAAGATGCAGACGGTAAAACTCCTCTTCATATAGCAATCGAAAATCAACATCCTGAAGTCATAAGTTTGTTACTTTCCCATCCCAATATCGATCTATCATTGAGAGACAAACATGGATTGTCACCGTTTGCAACCGCACTAACTGTTAAAAATAATAAAGCCGCCCAAACTATTCTCGATAGATTACCCACCGCAGCTGAACAGGTAATTGTATTACATATAATAATAGAAATAAATCAATTAATTATATTTATGTGTTTAGGTTGACACTAAAGGTAGGAACTTCCTTCATGTGGCCATTCAAAAAAGAGATGTGGAAAGTGTTATGTTCCTACTGTCGGTGAAAGTAGATGTGAACTCTCGTGTTCAAGACCCTACCTTGACTCCGTCCTTGCTCTTAGCAGCTGCGGCTGGAAATGAAATCCTTGTCAGAAGTCTTCTTCTCGCAGGAGCAAGACCCAACGACCGAGACGCTCACAAGTAAAATGTTTAATTAAATGTATTGTAAAAATCAATAATATATATGAATTTATAGAAAAAGTGCCCTTCATGTTGCCGCAGAAGAAGGTCACGCAGCTATCGTATCTGCACTCATACAGAACGGTGCCGAATATGATGCCGTTGATTCCAACAGTGATAATGCTCTACACATTGCAGCCAGAGAAGGCCATATTACCGTCGTTCGTGTATTACTCACCGAGTCTACTCTCAATGCGGAGGCCGTCAATATGAAAGGTAATTTAAATTAATATATTTATTGATAAGTATATCCTAATATTTTATTTTATAGGACGCAATCCGCTTCATGAACTCTGCAAATGTGCTAAAGAAAATGCGGCAGCAATATGCGAGCTCTTTTTGGAGTGTATGAATGATTATCCCATTAACAAGACTGACCTATTGGTGATTATTAATAATTAAAATCAATATTATACGAATAATATACATAATCATTATTTAGGGTAATACACCATTATTGTTGGCTTACATGAGAGGACACGGAGCACTTTGTAGAGTCCTGGTCAAAGCCAATGCGTGCCTTGCCACAGAAAATAAAGATGGAATTACGATTTTCAACTATCAGGTATTACATTCTTTATAATTAATTAATACCACTACTCAATCATATTTATTTAATTTAAGGTGGCCACAAAACAACTTCTGCATCGTTTATTAGACTGTCTATCTGCCGAAGCTCCATGGGGAGAAAGTGATCATTGTCAAGAATGCGGAACTAAATTTACTCTCACTATGAGGAAACATCACTGGTATATATTTTTATATAAATTATTTAGTAGTCAAAAATATACAATATGTTTTTATATTAAATGATTGCTCGGTATTGAGTGATTTGCAGTACTGTCATTAATAACACTATTATAATTTCAGTCGACACTGCGGAAGGATGCTTTGTGCCAAATGTTCCAATCAAGATGTACCAATTTTAAAATTCGGCCAGAACAAAGCAGTGAGAGTATGCGTCACCTGTTTTCAAGTA
Source organism: Agraylea sexmaculata (assembly GCA_022606485.1). NCBI lineage: Eukaryota > Metazoa > Arthropoda > Insecta > Trichoptera > Hydroptilidae > Agraylea > Agraylea sexmaculata. The sequence goes on along the minus strand of JAGTTH010003818.1, from coordinate 23,668 downwards.
TTGCAAGTCGGAGCCAGTTAATGAACTGACACCACAAACTGTCCATTTCATAATACAAAGCTCTTCTCATAAAAAAACAAAATCATCTTTTCCTCCTAATCTGACTAAATGTAAGAAACTCCGATCCGGTATCGGCAGCGTTTTGTATTAATTTAGCTTTTTACAAAGGTTCACATTGCATCGCTTTATTAATTTTAAATTATTGAGGTTTTATGACAACACAATAAATCTACGCTCATAATTCTCCCAAAGATGATTTGATTATTTAAGCATAATTATACATAACATGTATGTACTTTATAGCATTTACAAATTTTACACTCTCTATTCCTGTTAAATTTTAAATATTTTATCAGTGTACGTATGTATTATCAAACATTCCCTCTCTCAGACTGATTTAAAAAAGAATGTGCCATCAGCCTTTGTTTATATCCTTGATATATTTTGATTATATTTAACGAATGTATTATTATGTACACTCTTACTAACTCGTATATGAATATTATTATTTAGTCACAAAACTATAATATAGGCTTCTGTTTTTGAAGAATTATATGTTTTATATACAAATATATGTGCTTCATATGAATTTTGTGTTTTATTTAAAAAAAAAACACTTTAATATGTTACCATTTTCTATTTGACAATGTACATAAAGGTGTTTAACACAAATAAATATAGATCGGAACGATCTAATAAACAAATGAATTATCTAGATTAATGTCCCATTTGAACGACTTCACTTCAGCTTGGAGAAGAGATCCTTGGCAACGCAGTTATCAATAATGTGCAAGTATTCGAACAACTCTTCCGTGCAAGTCTCTGCAGTTTGCTTGCGGGAACGGACGCGATCATTGCACTCCGTGTACTTGCCGAGCAGACTCACCGCTTGTGGCAACTCATTGCACTTCTCCTGAAACATTCAGTAATAAGACATGTTTGAGGTTATTGTTGTGTAACCAGTAACAGTATTCAGTATTCTAGTAACTAGTGACTAGTAACTAGTAACTAGTAACTAGTATCACTGTAAAGAGCAAGTACCTTGAGCGTGTGCTGCGGGTCGACAAGCTCCTCCTCTTCTTGCGCCTTCACGGAAGGAAACATTTTGCGGAACATCTTTATCAAGTCCGTGACGCAACTACTGTCACTCCAAATACGATATCTCGCTACACTGCTACAACACTGCATAAATAATTCTACATTTCATTATTATTAAAAAAATACATGTGATTTTAAACTCAAATAAACTATGTTTTAAGATAAAACTCAAATTGATTTAATTAATATAAAAACAACATCGAATTTTAAAAAAGGACCGGCTAAAAACAAGAGCACCTTGAAAACTCTCCGTCCATCCAAAATGTTGGATATAATCAAAGTAAACTATAACATTTAATAAATCCTATGTAATCGTTGCATGGGATCGATAAATTTTGTATTGATATATTGAAATATTTTAGAATAACTGATGTAGTTTGTCTATGGATGTATGGAATAGTTTGACAATGAGTGGTGAAGGGCGGCTGTCAATAGTATTGTCTATATCACACCGTGTTTCACTACCACTAGCAGCATCATCATCATCATCAGTGTCAGCAGTCCTAGTCTCCGCCCCTTTGTTCCTATCATCACCATCAGCAACACAATCATCATCATCATCAGTGGTCCAAAGTGCCAGCCCTTCTAATGACCGACAATACTAGGGTCAATACTCAATACTCTTTATTACAGCTTCCTCTACATTACCACTCATAGTTATATCAAACACACTATATTATAAATATTTATTAATTGCTACCAAAAAAAAATCATTAAAATTCCCCCTGTCCTTAATCTTTCATATAATATCCTCAAAATTAAACCATATGAAATCCTTTAACCTCATTCTATATATACAGCATCTTGAAATCTTCCCATTTATACAATAATTCTGATAAATCGATTGAATCTTCGTTGGTGTATATCGTTTCAACAATGCAATATTTATAGACTTTAAATTATTTTGATGTCATTTTTAACAATTTTTATTATCCGTATTACGTGTTCTTTCATCCCCTTTGAACGAATTTCATGTAAGAACTTATAAATTATTGAAATTTATAGGTTATGTCAATAGCGTCTGTCGTCACTTCAATGTAATTAACATTATTCCAGTATTTTGGGTCCGATTCCGCCTTCTTTATTATATTTCATTGTAATTTCACAAAAAAATTATATATCTTATAAAAATCTATATACTTGTCGTAAAAATGTCAGTTTTGTCAAAGTATTGAACGTATCTAATCGAAATTGGTATTTTATATTCTCAAACCAAGTTTTATACCTACTAACGCCACTAATCCCGCCTTTTAACTGTTCATCTCCATAATTTGTTGTTGATGTTTATCCCATTTGTCTATCAAAACATTATAACCTCAAACTGACATACTGCTTAAAAACTTATTATTCTTGCAATAAAACCGAACAGTTTTCATTTTTAACACAATTCATATCATATTGTAAACGTTTGTAATACATTAGAATGTAAATATGCAAAATTCATTTAATTTTGAATATTTATGTTATTGTGTGGTTGTGCCATCAAAAAACAGTAATTGCTGATAAAATTCTAAAGTATCAAACACAAAACATTTTTTAAAAATTATAAATATGTCCAAATTGTGTGTATGTAAAAAATAATATTTTTGTTAATATTTTAATATCCAGAATGAACGGAGCGATGGAACAAAAATCGAGTGGGCATCATCACCATCACCATCATTCACATCATCATCATCATCACCAGCATCACAATCAGCAGCCTCCCCGACCTCCGTCTCCTTCTCCAGCGAGACCCGTTCGGAATTACAAATTACTAGTTGATCCGGCTTTGGTGAATGCACCGAATCGAATATATAGATACGATGGAGTGGTGCCAAATGATCCGTCTTATCCGATGGTCATATGCAAAGATCCTCGTTCCCAACTAGCCAGGATATGGAATAGATTAGAAATAGCCAATTTACCAGTACCTAGGTATGCAAACCAAAAATACTTTACCAATGAACAATATAATCGAACAAATAAAAAATTTCAGATTTAAGATTGACGACAATTATGTCGGTGAACCTCCTCAGTTAGAAGTGGTCGTATCAAATTTGAATGACAATATCGATCCCGCATTCTTGCGTGACATGGTTGTTAAAATGGGGCCGGTAGAGGAACTCTCAATTTTCTACCACCCCATGACAAATAAACATTTAGGATTTGCACGACTTGTATTCGAGGCCGTCAAAGCTGCTAAATTATGTATAGAAAAATTAAATGGAAAATCGGTCATGGGCAAGGTGAGTTCATTATTTCATAAAATAAATATAGTATTCAGAATCAAAAGCTCCTGAATTCAGTATAATTTTTTTTTTAATATTTTCTTAAACCTAAGTTTAATATTTCACTAACAGAATATCATAAATTAATGTAATTCCTTAATTATAAAATTATGATTCTAAAGAAGGTACATATTTTTCTGATTAAACTGGATTTCGGAGCTTTTGATTTTACACGCCTCTAAAAAAAGCTTATAGTTAGTGTGTATTTTTTTTTCAAAAACATGTTTGTATATCGACACTGGAAAGGAAAAATTTTCTAAGCGACATTCGGACAACTTTACAGTAGAACAGTTTAAACCTATTTTTTAGACAATAAAAATCATGACTCTTCTTATTGAATATATTAAAATGATTCCTTTTCAACTTGAAACGTAATAAAACCACCTATTTATTGTATGATGAATTTAATAACAATTCTTTCTTTTCGGAAAATTGATGTTTCTTGGTCAAATTTTCTCACTTTTATAACAATAATGACTGATCAAGTGACAGTAAAAATCATCATATAAGTCCAACAGTCGAGCATTCGACGCAGAAAAAAAGGCAATTCCAGTGGTGTTTATATATTACTTTTGACAATTAATATATTACTTAATACAATTAATTCTCTTTGAGAACTTTTTTATTTGGGTTGTTTTTTTTTAGATTTTACAAGTTGCATTAGATCCATTCGGAGAGCAATGCAAGAAAATGTTCAAAGATGCCACAACAGAGAAAAAACCGCCTCCGCCACCGCCCCCGCCTGCTCAAACACCGTTAAACAACATGGACGATACATCTAGACACTCTTCTAAATCAGACTCTTATAGAAATGAAGATGCCAAACATTACGATTCATATTCTCGGTATAAAGATCCACACGGCTATAGAGACCGTGATCTGGATGATAGAGATGGAAATAGTATGTCAAAGTGGTCGGACGAGGATAAAGACGGTTACAGAGATAGATATTCGAAACATTCTAGAAGAAGTGACAGAGACAAAAGTGATAGGTAATATTGATAAAATTGTATTTGATGTGGGTAAAAATATAATAATTTTAATTTATTGCAGGCACGGTCGATCTTCATATAGAAATGTAGAGCCGTCTACTTCACATCTTCCTCCCGAACCACCGATGAGTGCACAACCTCCCGAGTTAGGATATCCCCCAGTACCTGAACCATCTCTGATGCCCTTCGATCCGTATTTCGGAACACCGTAAGTACAATTATATTTCTTATCTCGGCAAAATATCAGCTGAATTAGTGTATTCATTTAAATCTATGGATCTCTAGTATCAAAATTATTAGCTTTTTCTTTATTAACATTAAATATACATAATTTAAAATCAATTGCAACATAAATTGAATTGGTTTATTAAGATTTTTGACACCAGAATTCCATATTTAAAAAAAATTATAATGGATTTTGTATTTATCTATTTCTTAAATAAATAATCTACTGAATTATTAGAATGCAATGAATTTATATAGAAGTGTCATGCGTATTGTTTTCATACATTGAAACATGGCCGACATTACTACATGCGCATATTATACATCACTCATACCGAGCTGTGGCCACTTGTAACACTGTAGTCCTTAGAATGTGACACTCAATAATAATGTAAAATGTTTACATAGTGACATATAATTTGTCGTTGAATATATCAAGCAACTTTTAATGACGCACTTTACCATATTAAGTGTAATTTTATTGGAAATATCACCAAGTGACACATAAACAATAAACATCTACACAGAAAATTGTCTGATATTCATTAATTTTCGTCTGTAATTGTTGTTATAAAAAATGCATATTTTAAGGTATCCTAATTATGCTGGTTACCCTGGAGCGCCACCTCAATGGCCGGCACCTCCAAATCCGGCATGGCCTCCTCAAGCCACCCCCGACTGGCATAGACTTAATTCTGATGTAAGTAAAACATTTTTTCAACAGTGTTAAAGTGTTTAACCCAATTCAATGTCGTAATACATTACAGGCTATACATCCCCCGCTCCCTAATTCCATGACACCTATATCTTGGAGTGGTCCCGCAACCCCAAGCTTGCCTCCTTCCAGCACGCCATTACTAACGCCTAAAGAAGTAGCAGCCGCATCGCCAATGGATAGTAAATCTTCTTCAAAAAAGCATGTTTCCTCCACCGACAGCGGTATTTCGAGTCGATCTGGAAAATCCAGGGTATATATATATATATACTAAACTCATTAAAATTACTAATACATTTAACATTGCATCACAATTCTGTGCGGTTTTTTATTAATTATATTTATCATTTTAGGATGCATCGCCGAAAAAAATTAAAGAACAATCAAGTGAATCATCTGATATTGTAGAGACCAAAAAAACTGATGCTGAATCTTCAAAAAATGTTGATTTAGACACGAGGTATTAAATGATTGAAAATACACATTCATGAAACAGTGTTTAATTTTATATTATTTTTAGAATCGCCATGCTTCTAAAAGGCAGTGGAGGAATAGCACCATCCTTTTTACAATTGGGAATCAGTTCCGAAGAAGAAGAAGAAAATAAATCTGAATTACCCAGTATCAACAATACACCGGCCTTTTTACAAAACGGTAATTGATATTTATGTTTAAGCAATTTATTTTGTATATACATGTATGTAATTAATAATAATTATAGACGATTGGAAGAATAATGCGTCGAGATCAGCATCGGGGACCACGGAAGATGATGATGAATTAGAAGAGGGCCAAGTATTGACTCCTCCATCTCCATTTGTAAGCTTACAATCATATCAGGAAAATTTGCAAACTTTATTCAGTCAGGTATTGTAGCCATAATATTGTGTGTAACCAAGAAATATGATAGACGGTATTTATTATTTTGTTTGTTTATTTTATTTTTTTGGTTTTTTTTATGGCTTCAATGGCTGTGACTATTTTGTTCTTGTTATAATTTTTTTTTTTGTCACTTAAAGAGCAAATTTTTCTAATTCATCCACCCCATTTTTTTTCACAAACCAAGTCACAGTGTTTGTTTTTTTTTATATTATCATTTTAATAACCATTTTTCTTGCAAAATAACACATCATGATATTTTTTATCCTTTCATTTTAATATTTATCGTAAATAATATTAACAGATTAAGGCAAGCACAAAACTCGGGTCTGATATTTCATCGAGTGAAGATGAGCTTTTAACGGGTAATAGCGGTAAAGATAAACGTAAAAATAAATCACCTAAGCCAAAGAAGGAAGATGAAGAAACTGTGAAAGAAGAAATAGAAGATGCCACAATGGAGAATGACGATAAAAACTTGGAAGATGACAAAGTAATATTAATTTGAATGGTTTTTTAATGACAAATGTAATTGTATTTAATCAAATTTTAGATGTCATTATCTTCTCTGTCACCAACTGATTTAAAGATTGAAGAAAATCCTCCGGTTTCATACTCGGATCCTCCATTGCCTGGATTCTTACCGTATCCTCCACTTCCACCGACAATGTATCCGCCCGCACCTTTACCGCCGAATACTCCATATGGCTACGCACCACATTCGTTATGGTCACAACCCGGTGAGTAAAAATAATTCTATTAATTGATTATATTTATGATTAATTATTATTTCATGGCAGCGGGATATTCAGCTCCATATCATCACATGTATGGAAACTTTTATGCTGCTCCGCCAATGGGTATCGATGGTTTCGGTATGAACAATCGAGTCTTCCATCACGGTATCAATCAGCCTTACGATCCTGGCAATCAATACTCTCAGAAAAACTACGTCAACAATTATGGAGATGTCAGTTGTTTTTAATTAATCATTTTTTTAACGATATTATAAATATTCTTTAAACATTTTTCAGAATTATGAGACTGGTTGCGATCCGACCGTGAATGAAGTTATTGCGAGGGTGTCGGAAGAGCTAAAACAAATTCTCAAGAGAGATTTTAATAAGAAAATGATTGAGAACACTGCATTTAAGCAATTTGAAATATGGTGGGAAGAACAAGCGAGAGGAAAAACCGATACCAAGGAAAAGGGTTCCGGTGAATTAAATAAAAAAACTCCAGACATACCAGTTCCTTTACAGGATATATCCAATAAGAAGGACGATGCCCTCAAATCTATCATCGATTCTCGCGATTTCGGGTTAGATTTAGGTGGCTACGGGATGGGCTTGGGATTGAGAGCGTCCATTCCCAAGATGCCTAGTTTTAGACGGAAAAGAAAAATACCATCTCCAGTCCTAATGGATGAAGATTCTTCGAATAAGAGACTTAGTGATCAGGTAAAAAAAAAAAACATTTATTCGATGTTGACTTTTTTCTTATGATTTATAAATTTTAGGAGGAAATCGTTCAAAATTCTGATGAAGAAAAGGAAATAACTAGGTCTTCCATAGTTTCTAGTCCTCATAGAAGTACCGGTTCATACCTCACCACTGCTAGAAGAAGATTATCTAGCAAAAGTAGTTCCTCTAGGTATTATTAACTATGAAATATTATAACCAGGATATATTTTAATCCACTTTTTTTAATAGCAAATCTTCATCATCTTCGGATAGTTCCAGTGAAAGTAGTTCTAGTGATTCTGAAAGCTCATCAACCCAAAATCGTACAATTTCCCGTCCTAAACCCGGTGATGGAATTTATTCAGATTCGGATAGTGATGATGATAAAGAGAAGGTATTTTCATTTTAATTGCGTTATTTAATATTTTGCTAATCAATAAATGATTGATTTCTAGTTGAATGTACCAAAATTAAATAGGAATTTGAAGGATCGAAAAGATGTCAGAAAGGTTTACTCCTCTACTGATAGTGATTCCGATACGGCCTCAAGAAACAACACGAAACGAAGATCTCCTAGTAATATTTATTTTATATTTAATTTTAATGTTTCATTTTGATATACGTATGTGGTTAATAATTTAAGGAAAAGGCGAAATGCCTCCTGATAATCTAACAACTCGAATTGGCTCTCCAATTGTATCTCCTGAAGAAGATGACAGTAAAACAATGTCGGAGAATGCCGCCCTCGCCGAGACTGAAGAGTCACCTGCACAACCGGCTAAGGATTTACTTATGGATAGAATATACACCGATTCAGAAGAAGAGAGAGAATATCAGGTAATAAATTCATTTAATACATTTTGAAAATTGATTAATTATGAGGGTTAAAACCAATTACAGGAACGAAGGAAAAGGAACACCGAATATATGGAACAGGCCGAAAGGGAATTCTTAGAGATCGAGAAGAAAAAGCAAGAAGAAGAGCAGAAGACGAAGGAGAAAGTCAGCACCGTCAAACCTTCCGCAAGTCCGCCCTTAGAATTAAAATCTGAAGTAAAAAATAAACTGGATTCTAAGAAGAAAAATCGTAATTCTGAAAGCACCGTGTCTGAAATAAAGAATGAATTCCGAATTAAAGATGAGCCCCAATCCAATGATTTAACAGTCAATCAACCAAACAAAGAATACTCGGCCATTGAAGCTTTGGTCAAACTAGCTAGTAGTAATAATGAAGGGTGAGTTTTTATTATAGTTTAAATGTTAAACTGTTATTAAATTTTAATGTTTCTTGCAGTGCCTCCACTACCAACGTAGATAGCAAAATTAATTTATTAGATAGCTATAAAATACAAAAACAAACCGATAGCAAACATGTCTCCTCCGAAGACGAGAGTTTGGACGTCAGACGGAAAAAGAAGAAACACAGGGAACGGAAGAAAAATCGAACAAAAGAAAATATCACCTCCATCGATCTTGATTCATTATCTAGTGATCTCAATGGCATTAAAGATGTATGGCTGTTTTTTTTTAATTGTGTCTGCAATTATGTTTTAATTTTAATTGTATTTTTTAGAATATGGGGATTGTTTTATCGTCTGATGGTGGTTCCAGTCCCGCTTCACAAGCTTCTCAAGTTGCACTCGACCATCCGTACTGCCTCCCCCCGACTGCATCTTCTCCAAAACCCAATCATTTGATTCATGATCATGGTAAAATAACATTTTTCAATGCAGAAAAAATATAAATTTAATATTTACAATTACTCGTAGGTTACACGTCTATGATACCGAATGACAATGGAGAAGTTAAATACACCGAGGAAGCTGCTAAGAAAAGAAAGGCGGAAGAGAGTAGGCAACGAAAAGAGGAGAAGAGAAAAGATAAGATCAGGAAAGATCCACCCGAAATTAAGAATAAGTTAGTATTCTTAATGAAAAAGATTTTTTTTGTCTTATAGAAAAATAATTAATTTTATTGTAGATTACTCAGCGAAATCTCTCTGAATACCAAATTAAAGTCTGAATCTACCGGGGGAAAGGTCTACAAGCCTCGAGAAATCATGGAGGAGATGCAAGTTCTGTTCGAGTTCCTCACAAAGGGTATAGACAGTGAAGATATCGGCTACTTAAAGCAATCCTATGAAAATTTACTTGCGAAGGATGATAAAACGGTGTATTGGTTGAACGACACGCATTGGGTCGACCATTGTATCACAGATTTACCTTACAGCCCGCCCAAGAAGAAGTCGAGAAGACACGGCTATCAGAATGAAGAGCCTCAGGTTCACAATACTGGATCGGCTAGAACTGAAGGCTACTATAAGGTAGATTCAAAGGTAAAAGCCAAGTTTAAATATCATCAGGGTCGGAAAGATTTTCCGACAGAGAATAGCTCAAATCAGCAGAATCCGGCCGAGGCCCTCAAACAACTCTCGGCCAAAATGCAAGGTTTATCGAGAGAGGCCCGATCCAACCAGAGGCGTTTACTGACTGCTTTCGGAACCGACACCGATTCGGATCTTCTCAAGTTCAATCAACTCAAATTCAGAAAGAAGCAGTTGAAATTCGCCAAGTCGGATATTCACGACTGGGGATTGTTCGCCATGGAACCGATCGCCGCCGACGAGATGGTCATCGAATACGTCGGACAAATGGTCAGACCGATCGTTGCCGATTTGAGAGAAATGCAATACGAAGCAACGGGTATCGGAAGCTCGTATCTGTTTAGAATCGATCTGGATACAATTATCGATGCCACAAAGTGCGGAAACTTGGCGCGGTTTATTAATCACAGTTGTAATGTAAGTAACTTTTATTTATTACATAAAAAAAAGGTGTTTAAAAATATTTATTTTAATTATAGCCTAATTGTTATGCTAAAATCATCACAATCGAGTCTCAAAAGAAAATCGTCATCTATTCAAAGCAGCCGATCGCTATGGATGAAGAAATTACATACGATTACAAATTCCCTCTGGAAGACGAGAAGATAACTTGCCTGTGCGGAGCCCCTCAATGTCGAGGATTCTTAAATTAACTTTCATCCGAGTTTATTTTGTATGTTGAAATAATAAAACATTTCAGTGTTTTTGTCATTCAGAATACTAAATCCAAAATCAATTTTGTAAATTTATACCTTTTAATATTGATGAAAGCAATCTCCTGTATATATTATATATTACATACTTAGAATATTACTGTGAAACAGGTTAGTAATTTTTTGCAAAAGGAATTTGTAATGATAATTAAAAAAAAAAATCGCCAGTGTTACAATGACTCTTTATTATGTACAAAGTAATGTATTTGTGTGTATAAAATTACATTTACATTTTTCTCAAGTTCTTACAATTAAAATGATTTTTTTTAATACAACACTTTAATTTAAAACCCCAATAATTATTTTATTCAATGTGATTATTAATTAGCACAGCCACTTTATAAATCTAGAAATATTCATATTTGATAAATCAAATTTGAGGTTTGGTGTCCGAGAGGGTCAAATTGGGATTTTGCATATCTAATTGAGCTTGAGCGATGTCAGTCAGGGCATTTTGAATTTTCTCAAGTAATATTTCCCCTTGATGAACAACCTACAAGAATAATAATAATTGAAACAAATTTAAAAAAAAATCCCATATGTAAAAATTTACTTCTTCTAATTTTTCAGCTGCTTCCTTATTCTCGGCTTCTAATTTCTTCAAGCTCTGTACTTGCAACTCTGTGGAGTTGTCTTCGCTCGGTAATGATTCAATGAGCACGTCTATGTCTTTAGCGGTTCTGGAGATCAACTGAGCGAAGAGAAGGGCGTAGTCTTCTTGGGTGTTCGGCTGCTGACTCGGAGTTTGTGATCCGCTTCGTTCAAAGCCGGGAAACTTGCTAGGAAGTGAAAATTGTTGCAGAACACCGATGCTATTACAGAAATGCTCCGCTTGCTGAAACATCATAAACGGTTACTTTCATATTGACTGTGTGATTGTGGACTGTGAGGATTGTGAGGACTCGTACCAGGTTAATGGTGTCCTGCAGCTGAGTCAGTCTATCGGCCATCTTCTAAATATTAACAAACAACCAATTACAATACAATCCACATTCACCGGCCAAGCTGTCAGTGAGCTTGTCAACACTATTAGGTACGCGTTCTCGATGCATTGATGCGACATTCATTTTATCATTTATATATGTCAAAAATACCCATATTAAATAACAATTTTAACATGTTACTAGTTCTATTAGAATTTGGTTAAAGATAATTATATTATTTTCAATGAAATTGTGTTTAAAAATATATAAATTTTTTCAAAAAAATACTTCCAACTCACAAAACATTAAAAAAATTTACTTTTAGCTAGATTCAGGCAATCACACAACGAAAAACAAATAAAAATCTACGACTGAAAAAAAAAAACAACGATGTTATGGAAAAGCAAGGAATCGTCTATGGTGAACTGTCAAAGAAAAGTGTACAAAGCCTTACGGATTCAAATATCAATAAAATCAATGAAGAAAACATGAATATTGTCAAGAGTGATGGTATTTGCGTGGCCGCGTTGGATTTTGGAATAAAAATAAAAAAGGAACACACAGAATCTTCAGATTCTGATGATACTCTTTCAGCATACGTTCAGCGACCGAAAATAAAACTAGAAGATGAAAATCAAAGACAAAAGGATGAAATTTCAACAGTCAAAATAAAGAATGAATGCACAGAATTTGTAGATTTTGACACTGAAAAAGAAAAGGTTCAAACTGATTGTAATAAACAACAAACAGATGAGGAGATGGAGAGTGAGGATTGTGACAGCTCTGTTGATAATAATCCAGATAATATTGAAGACGATAATGACCAGAAAATTGCCGAAATGTATAATAAAATGATTAAGATAGTACTAACCAAAGAAGAACAGATTGAAGAACTTGATGAGCGAAGACAAAGCCAGAAATTCATCCAAGCTTTTTATAAATGTAACCACTGCGCTTTAACCTTCAAATATGCAGCAAAATTAAAAATACACATGAAACGACACGATAAGGTTAAAAATACCATTAATATATACCATTTTTACATATAATAATAGATTTCATTGCAGGCAAACAACAATTTCGTGTGTTGGTTGTGCAAATTGCGATTTTCGGTAAAAAGATCTCTCCAACTACATGTTTTATATCATTCAACTCGATTTGTATGCCATCTTTGCAATTATACAGTCAATGACAAAACTCGTCTTCGTAGTCATTTTGAATGGCATGCCGGATTTACTTATCCTTGTAAATTATGCACTCGAACTTACACGTAAGTCATTTAAATACTTTATAAAAAAAATAAAGAGTGGCGGAAAAATATAGCCTGCATTAAAAATCCAAATATATAAATAATTTTCGCTGCAAAGTAATTCTTTAAATTCACACTTTATCTATCTATTTAATTTCATATGCAGGAAGAAGACTGCATTCGAAAGTCATATGCGATTCATACACAATCAGAAAGATGAATATAAATGTCTGAAATGCGAAAAAGTCTACTCGTCCAAATACACACTCCAAGAACACGAATAGTATGTGAACATCAAATATACTAATTGTAGAATTTCTAATATAATGTTTTTTTATTTCCAGTACACATACAGAGACGAGAAAATATTCATGCGATGAATGCAAAATCTCATTTAAGCTAGAACACAATCTCAAAGTCCATCTCCAAAAATCATCCAAGCACAAGGATCCTTCATTATTGAGGTGCTTAATAATATTTATACTCTTAATATAAAGCATTGCATTATTATATTTATTTAGATATCCGTGTGACTACTGTATTAGGAAATTTGAGACTGAAGCCGAGCTTCAATCCCATGTACAGTCATTTCACAAGAGAATGTTTGAATTATCTTGTGAGATTTGTGAAATTAAATATGCTAGTCGAGAAGATTTATACCGTCACGAGCAATTGGTACATAAAGATTTTACCGTACCTCTAAAATACACTTGCTCTTCGTGTAATAAACAATTTGCAGTAAGTTATTAATTACTCCTTACATACAATCATCAGAATGTTTCATATATTTATTATTTGCAGTTATCGGATATGTTAAATAACCATGCAAGATCACAAAGCGGTGAAGGACAATTTCTATGCACTCTTTGTACATGGAAGTTCACTCTGAAATCAAAATTAACAGCTGTGCTTAAAACGAATTATCCCAAAATTAAAAGTGATCTGTGCGAGAAGTCAAAGGATGTATGAAAATTGCATTTATTGAAGAGAGGTGTTCTGTAACTTCATCTATGCCATGATATAAATTTGAAAAGGACGAATTTTTAAATTATAATACCAAATTTAGAAAATAGTGTAGTGGTCAAATATATTATGTTGTAATAGATGTTAAATAATATATTCATGTCATATAAAATTATTTTTCATACTAAATAAACAAATATTTTTATTTATTGATATTGGTAAATATTGTCTAAATATGTACCCACACAACCTTTTTCCTGTGTTAATGTTTTGAAAATATGAAGGATATGCCTTTTTTGTATGCCCCTCTTGGTTTTCCACCCATTTAATTAACACCTGTCAAAAAATTACTGCATTTGTTTTTCTTCACACTTTTAAAATTTTCGTTAGCATTATAAAATTATTGGAGAAAAAGCGAAAATATTTTTTATTGATAGGCACTTAATTTTAAAACATAAAATCGGTCGAAAGAAATGAACATGTTACAAAATTTAAATAAAAAAATTAATGATATTATGAATATTTTTAGAAGTTAGGAAATTATTTCATATGAAATAATAACTTTGAAATGATTTCAATGAAAATAAAAAAAAAGTGAAATAATATATAAATAGCGAGCAAAGCTTGTTTACGCATGGCAACGAGTGTCTCTCTTTTCTACACTGGTCCGCGGTGAAGACGTTCATTTTCGGTTCCACACGTTTCGTGTCATTCAGACTTAAACGTAAGTACAGCTTCTTTATATTGAAGTACTGCCACTCTGTATGCATGCCGCCGGCTGTCACAAGCCCCGCCCACTGTCCACTACCAGGATGGCGTTACTGATGGCGGATTAGTGGTAGTACCTGTCAGCATGTTGTACTGTAACCTGGTGTTGTAATGTTTCAGCATGCGTTACGTGGCCGCGTACCTGTTGGCCGTGCTGGGCGGCAAAGCAGCTCCTGCAGCCGGAGACATTGAGAAGATCCTGAGCTCTGTTGGCATCGAGGCTGACTCCACCAAGCTGGCCAAGGTCATTGCAGACCTCAGCGGCAAGGACATTGAGGAGCTCATCGTCAAGGGTGTGTATCTTGTATTATATACTAGCTACAGCGATAGACCACGCCCATCTTAATGATGAACACCTTATTAAACCATCTTTCGGCTGAACCTTGCTTGCTGAAACTATTAGTCCTGAAGCAGTACTGATAATAATAATATAATCTCTGGGTTACAACATTGTTCTGATGATAATTGTCTGTTTCAGGTCGCGAGAAGCTGTCCTCCATGCCTTCAGGAGGTGCAGTGTCTGCTGCTCCGGCCGCCGCTGGAGCTGGACCTGCTGCAGCCGCTGAGAAGAAAGGTACAATCACTCGTATTTCTTCTCACAAACAATTTTTATTCAAATGATGATTCATTTATACCATCTTTCGACTGAATATCATTGCTGTTAATTTTTTCCCTGACTTTACATTACGCCTACATTTATAATTTGCATTAATTTGTCCATACTGATGGTTTTATTATTTTAATTTTACAGAAGAAAAGAAGGAAGAGAAAGCGGAATCTGAATCCGATGATGACATGGGCTTCGGTCTCTTTGATTAAATGCATTTGTTGACTATCCGGTACAATTTATTTCTATGAAATAAATATTTTTTATTTCAATATGACTTATTTTTTTTTACTATCACATCCTATTCCCATATTACATTCCTAATCTCCTTCCATTATTTAAATATGCGAGCATTTAATTTTGTAATTTATTTAATAAAATAAATACTCCAGTTTTTCCATGCAGTCCCTATTCGTATAATCTAATATCGGAATAGTCTATTTGGGACAATTTTCTTATAAATTAATCCATCATTAGTAGTGTAGTTTTTGGTAATTTTAAAACCATATAAATTATCCTCGCAGATTCATTTTAAGATGTGGCGAATTTGCATTGCGTTTATTTACACGTTTAAAAAAAAAATCCAGCTTCATAGATTAGAGATCTTTATATGAAATACATACTATACAGAAATTGGTAATTATTTCAAACAATAAAAGACAATATCAGATTTATTCAATTTATTATTATTCAAATTCCATTGTTACCATTGTTGTCTGAAATTAAAATGTACATTTTTTTTTAACATGATTCAAATTTTGTCTAGTATATCTTTACCTTCGTTTGTTGAATCAAACATTAGTACGAAGCCTCCGCCCATGTTCAAACTAGATTGAAAAACTACATTCACCTTGTTATCGTTTGTTGTGATTTCGGCTGGATTATCCTACAATAGAAATAAATTAATATTAACAATTTATTTGAAATACATAAATAAATATGTTGAAACTCACCCCGGGACAGTATTTTGAAATAACGTTCTCATTCTGAACTATTTCAATATAATTCTGCGTACATGTGCCGGGCGGGCCGATGTCGAAATCTTAAATCATATTTATAATTAGTACAATTATTATTTAAAAAGTTTTTATCTCACCTTTGAAGTTAAGTCGCACGTTGTATCCATAAGGTGTGGTTATTTTCCATGTACATTGTTTCTGAACTCTGTATGGTTTAGGATAGAATGGACTCGCCAGAGTTCCCCTATTAAAATTCAAATTTCCACCGCACCCTTGACCTGCAATAAAATGATCTCAAAATGGTTTCCCATAATTATAAATAATCCAGATTCATTACCTTGGTCTGATGTGGTATAGAGAAAATCATACATGGGTGAAATATACGCTGATTTTTGGAAATGTAAAAGCATTGTGTCACCCGTCGAGTGTACTGACTGTAGTTTTTTATTCGAACACAGTTTATCCAGTAGTGTGGAGTTGGGGCTGTTTCCATCTCGAAACTAATAATTCATAATTTATTATATTAATAGCTCAGGGGATAAGGCGAATGGCTACAAATACTGTGGTCATGTGTTTAAATCCCACTCAAGTAAAAAAAAAAAAAAATGATTTGATCGGTTATTACGACTGGGAGATTGGGAATAATATTAATAATATCCCGATCGATCGTCTTGATCCAGGTTTACTCTGATTTGCTGTATTGTAAGGTAAATACTGATTATTAAGTCTGTGTGTTTAAAAGTAATTCTCTAAAAGCCCCTCAGTATAAATAAATAATAAAATATGACTTTTCCACCAATATGAAAACAAAAAAACAAACAAATCGTAAATTCATTTTGATGTTATAAAATGATGATTCCCATGAACATGTATGTTTTTCTGCTTTTACTTGATTTGGAAGATTTTAATTCTAAATGCCTCAAGTTATCTTTTGTACTTTTTAAGATATTAAGTTGGAATAAAGTTGTATCTGAATATCGCATATAGAACTAAGTCAGAAAAAACAGCGACTTTCTTCTATGTTGCAAATGATTTGATCAAATGTATAATATGATTATAACATGCCTACTATCTTTAAATGAAAATATTATGTGCATATTCAATAAATAAAATGTATTTGGTAGATTTATATTAAAAAATATCACACAGAAATAAACATTACCTCTATATAGTCTTGAGCGCAACTACCAAATAACATCAAATGCTGCAGATCATTCATGTATATTGATATTGTATGATTAATCGGTGCCTTTATAAAGATATCACAGCTGCTTTGATCTCCATATAGATAAGTTTGGATTCTGCCCTGATCTCCGGTGAAGTTTCGGGAGCATTCTAAAATTCACAAATATAAAATACATCTATCTAAATACAGAAATTAGTCCACTCACCTGTAATCGAGTATTCAATCTTCAGCCCTCGATGCCGTGATTCAGTTTGTTCTCCCGTCACAACGAGGAAATAAATATCCTTTTCATAGGAGTAAATATCACCCGGTTTATCTTTTCCGCAGTATTTATTATCCGTGCGAGTGCTCATCAAATTCTAAAATTAATTGAATTAGTTGATTTTTACAAAATGTGTGTACCGATAGTTGAATATTTACGATTGCATTCTCGGTCGTGATTATAACATGTTTTCCAAAACCTTCATCGTTTCCTGAAACCTGAAACAATTTTTATTAATATCTTGAGTTTTAATAATATCCATGTGATACTTACAGGAGTATCGGCAATTTTTATATAATTATCGCATTGTTGATTTTGAGGGCCTAAATCCACGTCCACAAATCTTATATGGATTCTTTTATAACTGGTTTCGTTGGAATGGAAATAATAGACGCAGCGTATTCCTCTCGGTATTTGTCCGTTGTTATAATTTGGCGTTTTGAATTGTTGAACTTTGTCGGTGACCAAAAATGAAGTCTCTCCGCATTGAGCTACGATGACGGATATAATTTATAAATGTATACCAATTGTAAATCATTATCACTTACACATTTGAGTTCTCAATGAAGCTTTGATTCCTTTTCCTTCGACTACTCCGTCTGACGAGAACCTAATCCATAATTTATTACCCGAAGACAAAATGTTGGCGGGTGTACTATTCCCGCAGAATTTCCCGATCAACGGTGACATAATTCCTCCGCCGTCTCTCACCTTCACATTAAATCAATTACAATTTTATTCAAATTTTAAATTTAATTTAGACCTACTTCCAAGAAATCGCAGGAACATGGGGATTTGATTGTGTCGTTGCGATCGTAACACGGTGATACATCAAATTTTGTGAAATTCAAAATGATCGTCCTATACGGTGATGTTTTAATTAACCAGTGACATTCTTCGAACGGACTATAAGGAATTTTATCAAAAATATTCAAATCCTTCGCATTATTAGTGTCCAGATTTATTGTACCGCCACATCCCGCCGCTTTAGCTACAATTAATATAATTTTAATTATACATACACTCTTTATATGATTCAAACTAAACCTGTTTTGAAGAAGATTTTTGCTTTAAATCCGTCATACTCATCAAATGCGTTCGTTCTAAAAACCACCGTCATATTGTTGGTTTCTGATTTAATCGTGGGAAGATGATTGGTTTGATTTCCACATATTAATGCCAATCGTTTTGATTCGACTTGTTGCAATCCTTCGTATACAGAAAGCGAGTCGAAAATACAATGATCATCGTATTCCAACACAAAACTCTCAAACCTAAAACATACAACTTATGAATCAACTCGATTTCTTATTAAAATAATATACATACCTGAGAACCACAGCTTTTCCTTCAGGCGCTGTTATATTCCACACACATTTTATATTATTATGGTATTTATTGTTGATATTCATAGAAGATATTTCTGTCGGTGTAGTAATTGAACCACCGCATGCTAATTTTATAAACAATTATTATTTGCTTTAGAATGATTATATTGAAATATAGTGCAACTCACAATCGATACTATAAAAGAGAAAGAATCCTGTACGGGAAACCCAAGAGTCTGTGTTGAATATTAAATCAACCCTGTTTTTGAATCGTTTAACACCGGGGGATATGTAACCACAAAATATCTCCGGAGAGTTCTGATTCTCCGAGTCGATCAATGTGAGATTATCAAATAGACATTGATTACCCGTTCCTAAATATTATTAACAATCTGTTACTTTGTATAAGATTTAAAAATATATTCATCATACCGTTTTCAAGCATAAACTTAGTGAAGTTCAAAGTGATGTATTGACCTTCTGCAGCCGTTATATTGTAAATGCATTTGAGATTTGGCCTGTATACTGGAAATCCGGGACTTGTTAAAACACTCCTTGTGCTTTTAGCTTGATAAAGTCCACCGCAGTCACTTGTCCATTTAATCTGAAATTCATGTAATTAAGTGATTTTTTGAATACTGTAATTTTTTAGTCCATCAGAGCTTTTACTACATTCCTGTTCTATAAATTGTCAGACTACATAATATTCTCTTTGATATAATACAAGTTGAAGAGAAAAATTATAACAAACAGGTAGGTTTATTGTAGAATCGAAGAATATACATTTTATAAAAAAGGAGCAAAACTATTTTATATTGGCATATTCTTATTTTCTTTTGGACAGACATACACTATTATTGCCTATATTTAAGGCGCAAAGTTAATGATTCTTTTAGATCGCTGATTTAAGAGAACAAAAATATCAACCATCACATCGAATTTTACACAATGTCCACAGGTATCTTCTAGTTTAATTGTATTTACAAAAATTAAAATTTGATTTGTGTATGATTTACGTGTGGTTTTTTTCCGAAGCATTATACTTTTCTTACCCTATTATTTTACTATTTGTAAACAGTCCCATTTAATAGGTTAAATTATGTTTTAAAATGAACATATATTTTTTTGAACTTCATATAATTGGAACACCTTCTAATTTCCGATATAATATAGTGTTTGTTCCAGTCAGAATCATTTAAATGAAGCACGTGTTTGTTGCAAGACTGGATACAATAATACAGTGTCGGGAAAATATCAATATGAGGCGGTCTAATACCGTTATTATATTATGTATTAATTGTAGTAAAATAATTATATAAAATATTATTCTTCCATCTGGTAACACTGATGGTTGATTGATGGATCCGTACATATAACATACACAAACGTTCAACAATTATATCTATAACTAAGAGTAGTTATTGTATGCCTATGAATATATATTACACTCAATACAAACAATCCTTTATATAAGAATCTGAATTATTTGAATCAATAATCTCGTAATAACAAATGAACGGCGTCGCATATTCAAATATCGAACGAGAGAATCGAGCGAAGAATATTTTAATTGTAAAGTTTACCTTAAAACCATCCCCGTTGATTGAATCATCAGTTCTAAATAAAATCATCGCCTTCTCTGAAGATGTCTTGAATGGCTGTGGAGTATTTCGACCACATACTCGACCCATTGATACATACGATTCGTTGACATAATCAAATATCTAAAATCGATAATAATTATAACATTATTACTGAAATAATATTCGTATAAATTAGTTGTGATACCTCGACGAAATCTTTCGTGCAATTGGGGGATGTTTGTAATGAAAATCGTGACACAAATGTTAGTCGAATCTTGAATCCTTTGGGTGCCGTTATTGTCCATTGGCATTCTTGATTTTCTGAATATCCGCTTGGGAAATTAGGAGAGCTGATTGTCGTATGCGGACTTATTATATTTCCACCGCAGCCTTTATGTATAAAAATATATTATTATTTGTCAGCTTTTTAAATCATAAAAGCGTTAGTGCTCATTTCACATGTAAATAAACAAATCATTATAATAGCATCTACGTTTACATCGATGTAACTACGCCTAGGAAACCCGAGCTTTAGACATATTGTTTTTTCTGTAGCTCGTTAAACCATCAATAAAACATGTTTTTAATTGAACTTCAATTGTATGCATTTTACCGAATACACCAGCTTAATCCGCAAACGTTGTAACTCCATTAAATCAAATTGTGAAGGAGCAATATAAATGTTTTTCACTATCCCATAAATTATTTTTTGAAAGTTTTTAAAACAATACGTGTAATAATGCCTTGATAAAATATGTATGATATTTTTTGTCAAGTGGAGTTATCTCGTTTGCAGATTAAGCAGTTGATATACTACTGAAACCAACGGCGGGATTCACTAAAATGCATACATGGTAGTGTCTATGGTTTTAAAGTAAAGGATCTGTCAAAATCGAGTAATCCACCTGGAACCCTCCACTTTGACAGATCCTTTACTCAAGTAAGAGTGACGGAACTAAATGTATGCATTTTAATGAATACCGCTGCAATATAAAGCCAAACTTGTATATGTTCTTTCAATGTGTTAGGTTATGTTAGGTTAGGTTAGGTAAATGCAAAGTCACGTGAAAAAAGCTCTACTAACCTACGGATTTAATAGTGACATTAATATCTAGCTTAGTTAAAGGGGAGAAAGAAGCCGCGTGATATTCCAACCACAGTGTATTGTGTAAAGATGATATTGTATTTGTCTGCACTCTATCTTTACAATATCGCAACAATTCTACGTTTTTCCTCGACCATCCACTTCTCACTATTAAATTCTCCGAAGCGCAGTCAGCCGCAAGAATTACATTTCCAAACGTTGCCTAAAATCAATTTATTAGTTTCCAATTCGAAATAAACACCAATCAATAATAAACAACCTGTATGAATGTTCCCAAGTTTGTGGAGAAAGCCCAAGCACAACTTAAGGAACCGTTGTGATTATCGGGTAGTTTCAAAGATGTAATGCTATCAAAGTTCTTGTAGAATCCCCCGCAAGGCATAACATTGTAGTCAACAGAGAAGTTCATTGTAGTTTTCAACTTAATAAACTGAAATGTAATAATATAATTTGATCATTCTCGAAAACCATGTTCGCATTCGGATAGTGGAATATGGTTACATTTTAAAAAAATAATAAAATTCGACTGATTTGACAAACTTGACAAAAATGGCCTTCTAATATCGGTGGTGTCGATTAAAAACGATCTTTAGTAAAAAGCTTAAAAAATCAATACATGTCTTTAAAAAATAATAAAGATATTTTATACAAACTTCTTTAATGTTTACATTAAATTAATTCATATGTTTGCACTAAAATATTAAAAAATATATTACATTAAAGAAACACTAACGGCCGTATGTAATATAATAATGTAATGAGAGTGTGTGCGTGCGGTGCGTACGCGTACACCAATACTACCAAGCTCTAGTCTATTAGTACACAACCAGAAGGCCTTAGAGTTATAGGCAATATAAATTTTGTTAAATCGGTGGGATTTTTAAATTAATTTTAAATATAAATGTAACTCCATCAAGAAAATTACGTTGATCTTGATTCAGTATTTTTTTGTTGTTTTTTATTGTTAAATCGTATATCTTTTCAGTGATATATTTTATACTTTCAAGTGGGATTTTGTATGAAATTAATGATATGGATCGAAAAAGGAGCACGAGTTTCTTATGTTTGTAGAGAAAATTTCAAACTTCAGATACGCGCAGAGACTTTATTAATTTTACCATAAATGAATGTGATCAGTGATATCGTAAATCTTGATTTTGACAGCTGGAATAATTGAATTTGATAGTGAATGCCGTCAAAATCAAGTAATCCAGCTCTCAGACTAACAGTGACAGCTGTAATTCACCATTTTGACAGAACATTTAATCAAGTAAGAGTGACAGTTATCATGTATGCATTTTACTGAATACGACTGTAAATGTGAACAAGGCTCAATTCAAACAACCTACCTTCAATTCGGTGCTTAAAAACGGTGATAAAGTTATTTGTGGCTCTGTATAATTATTACAAAATTCGGATAGTTTCCCCTTAGAACCTGAAATATAATTAATTTTAAATTGAACTGTAATTTCATGTTTAATATTCACAATACTCACTTCCTACTTCAATGCGAGAAGAAGCCCTACAAATCATTACTTCCATTCTTCTATCATTGAGTAATGCATTTTTGAGTGCCAATTTGAGTGTCTGATTGGTTATCGCACCCGTATCAGAGCCGATTGCAGTATTTGTGTATTTATAATTACAATAGTAGCTTTGCCCTTCATCTAGTGGAGGAAGAATTGTTCCGCTGTCTCCGGTGAAACTTTCCAGACACACTGAAATTATTAAGTATATTAATTTGCTCTAAATGTGATGTTTTTTTTTAATTACCTGATGGCTTATCTGATGTATATTTGGCTTTAAATTGACCTCCTATAAATCCAGCGATTAACATTTGATTGCTTGAAGAGTTTATATATTTGGGCAAACTGCCTGCTTTTGCTGATAATATTAAATAGTTGTAAGTGTCGTCGTTGAAAAACTGGAAATATTAAATTATTATGAGCAAATGAAGAGATATGCCATTTTTATGTAAAATGACTTTTCTTTATCGA
>JAGTTH010003813.1:0-28711 GCA_022606485.1 Agraylea sexmaculata | reverse complement strand
CTTAAAACCAAATATTATTTGGTAAGATAAAATATTTATTCGTTTGTGCCTGATAAACCTATAAAAATGTCCTTTGTTTTTTTATATTTGTAGAGTAAAATGTAAACTTTTGACATTCTCCGAAGAGTGATAAATTTAAAATCGACATGATTGATTACATCGCAATATTTTAAAATCATAAATTTCTATTTCAATAACCAGAGTGATAGCTCAGGAGATAAGACGCGTGGCTACAAATACTGTGGTCAAAGGTTCAAATCCTGCTCAAGTCAAAAAAAAAAATGATTTGATCGGTTATAACGACTGGGAATAATATTAATAAAATCCAGATCGATCGTTTTGATCCAGGTTTACTATGATTTCCTGTATTGTAAGGTAAATACTGATTATTAAGTCGGTGACCTGTGTAACTAGTAATAGTTAAGATTACCGACAGATAATTAACACGTTGTTGTGTATAAAAAAAACCCTCTCAAAAAAGCTCCTCGGAGGATAAAATAATAAGAGCAGTTTGTGTTCAGTCAGTTGGTCTTTAAGCGTGTCTTGAAATTCGCTACAAAAACATCCAAGAAACAATAATAAACATTATTCTTCTAAAAATCCTATATTCTTAACAACCCCAGTAATTATTTGTGTATATATAGAATAAATCTAGGCGATGGAGAGGTCTAATTGGGTATTGCATTGACCTGCTAGGGTTCGTTTTTCCTTCTTTCCACTTCACTAAGTGGTCAGCACTCTTCCTAAAGTGAGCCGACCAAGTTTCACAATCAACAAACAAATAATAAACTTTCCGATTTTGTAAACAGAATGCCTCTCTACGCCCCTGGCTTGTAATTTGATTGCGTTTTCTATGAACCAGACACCCCCGGCAAACAGACGAACAAACAAAACAACCCTAAAAAATACATTTTAATTCCTACCAATATATGTATATTTTGCCTCAAGTAAATGGAATCGAATCAAAAACATCAATTCAATTTCGCAATAAAATCAAACACAATATCCTTACATATTTATTATAAATATCATATTGCGATACCACAAACACAGTGTAAACTTAAAGCGCCGTGTAAAGAAGAATAAAAAATATGAATTAATTATTACGGGTATGAATTACGCAATTAGTTATACTCATTTTAGTTTTTTTGACACACCAACGTGTAAATTAATTGTCTGTCAGTGATCTTTACTATTACTAGTTACACAGGTCACTGATTTAATAATCACATCAGTATTTTACATACAATCCATGAAATTAGAGTAAACCTGGATCAAGACAAGATTTTATTAATATTATGTCCGAACTCCCAGTCCTAATAATCCATCTTTTTTTTGGATTTGAATCAATGACCACATTATTTGTAGCCAGGCGCCTTATCCCCTAAGCTATTACGGTGGTTTAATAAAAAATAATTTACTGTTAATAAAAGTCATATTTACTACGGATAAAAATAAACTGCTGTTATTTTATATTATTCATATTTTTGTTCACATCATAAGGGTTGAAATATTAAATGCAAATTATTTCTTTACAGCAAACATTTAAATTATATTATTGTTAAGAATTGCGTTATTTTATTTATTTTATTTGAACCTATGACCACAGTATTTGTAGCCCCTCCCCCCCCCTCATTCGCAATCGTGGTTATTTTATTTTTTTGCGAAGATACGCGAAATATATTATTAGTATTTGTGTGCCTCTGCCTAAGGCACGGCACAGATATGAATGCTTGTTGGTGCTTCTTGGATTTCCGCCAATGAGAGAAATGAACACAATAACGAACGCCAATCAATGTCAAGCGCTCGTTCTCTCATTGGCGGAGATACTTGAAGGAGCATCAAAAGACACCAACGAGCACTCTCTGTGTCACGCCTAATAATAATGTATATCGTGACGCCTTCCCTATTGACGGGAGTCCCTTTATAAGGGGTTGGCCAGGCCACCTTGGCCTTTACGGGAGAATATAGTAGAGATGGTTTCCCAGGCCACCACACAGCAATGAGTACTTAAGATCTAGTTTGCTAAGCTAGATCTACCAAGTGACTCCGGTGCCGTGAATCGAACCCGGGAGTCTTCACTCACGAATCCGTTAAATTAACCACTCGGCCACAAGGCCTCACAAAGCTCGCCTTATAATAAAATTCATTAAAAAAACTCCACGCTGTCAAACTTCGTAATTCAGTTTTCATATGTTTTAGGAACATTTTTGAATGGAGAGATGCACAGTTTGTAAATAAGGAGACTTTGGTGCGATGAAGCCAAGTGGAAATGGCTGAATTTTGTTGGCTCTGAAGATGGAAAGGGAAGTTTTGGAGTTGAGGAAAGGGACAGTGAAGCGAAGACATCACGTAGATGCTGCAATCACTGAGAAGGCGTCTTCTTACAACTGAATGTGAACTCAGTCTAACCAACCGATGACTTACTTTATTTGATCAGGGCTCTTCTATTTGCTTAAACGTTGCCGCATTCACAAATCAAGACCCTCTGTTATTCGACAATATTCTTTCATAATACAAATATTAACAATCTCACTCTCGGTTACCGAAATATTCAGTACTAAGCAAACAATAATACGGGTGACGCATTAATAATAAATTTCGACCGAGGCTAAAGTGTCTCAAACCAACGAATATATTCATTTGAAAGTACAACACAGAATCAGGCGGATACATATAAAGTAAGTTGGTACAGGTTATAAATTAAAACAATAATATTAAAAATGATTGGATACACACAAACGAGTCTAAATCGCAGTCCAGACTAAGTTATGTGAAGTAGTTATATTTAATTGTTTGGTTGATTTTCTGCTCTTTTGTAAAATATGCGGACTCCTAGTATTTTGTTTATATGCATATTTATAGTTTATGTATATATAATAAACAGGGTGGATTTGAATTAACTGAGAATATTTCAAGGGGTGGTAGGGTAACGCAAACATAAACGAAAAAAAATGTCGAATATTAATATAAAAAATATTTTTAATATGAATTAAAATTTAATAACATATATAACATACAAAATACAAGGGTGATATTCACTTCTGAGTACTTTGTAGAAACAGCTGATTCCAAGATGGTGACCCAAACTCGATTACAAAAGCACTATTAATATTTTAAATTATACCCAAGCACCCCCTAAAATTTACTCATTTAATTCAAGTCCACCCTGTATATACATTTTTTTCAATCACCAACTTAGGATAAGATTGTCTATCTTCTATTATTATATAAATTTATGTTATGTTATTACCTAATCAATTCATTTTCTTTCTTTATCAAATTAACTTCGCTAGTTTTGTTGGTTTTTGTATGTTTGTGATTCTAAAGATTTAGTTTTCTATTTATTATGTTTTTGTATTTCTTGTAAAATTATTCACAGTTAAACGAATATTAAAGTATTTTTATTCTTATTCTTAACATTCTCTCCAACCTGTCTTGAAAAAAAGATGGAACGATATACAAAAATGACATATAAAACTACAATATTTGTTTGAATTTGGCACATCTCTGGCACGGAATCGATTAAATTAAATAACTAATTTTGAGTGATGTTTCATTGTTTCAAAACATGTTTTTATATAATTTCATTGAAACATCAGTATAAATATATTTTCACGGGTAATAAAAATTCACATACATTGTAATGGATATACAGGTTGGAAAATTATTTAATTGTTGGATATGTGTAAATTGCAACACCTGTTGGTTTATTTAGTTATTGAATTATAAAGCAGGAAATAAGAGTAAGCCTGAATGGATCCAATATAATAAAATTATCATTATTTTTTAAACGAATGTGCTTATAGTCACTCGTCTATCCCCTGAAAATGTATCCAATTAGAAGTTACTATATAATTTACAACCCATTTGAATTTCAGTATGATCCATAGTGAGGCTTAATTTGAAGGCACGTCACACCGTTAATCGAAGTTATATAATTGTGTGTCTGAATGAGAAGTAATTTAGATAATAGTCCTGCCTGATGAATTTTTGTGAGTTTCACTGAAGTTTTGTGTCACGTTCTGAAATTACGCTCCTGAAAGTTGTCTAACGTGGATTACGTGAAAGAATTATATGACCTCAGATTTACTCCTAAACTAATAAAACACTTTACTATCGCAGAATACTCCAATATTGGCTCATTCTATTTCCGTTATAATATATATAATTGTCTAACTGTGTGTATGTTATATGTCTGTCTGTCTGTCTGTCTGTCTGTCTGTACGGGTCAATCTTTCAAATATCCTCAGCGTATACAGAGTCGCTATATACAGAAAAATAGTCCTTAATATATCAGGGTACAAGCATTAAAATTCCGTGTGCTCTTAAGTCTTTATGGAACTGAGCCATATATTCAAAATGGAATAGAATATTTGGTAGTGAGACTGCATTTAAATTTGTTGATTATTAAAGATATGCGAAAGTAGCCCTTAATATGTATCGAATACCTTCGAGATATCGTATACTTTCGTTTGAAATATGTTTGCTGTCAGTATTAATCTTAATATATGAAACTTCAAAAAATGTTTCTTTTCAATGATTGTTTAAACTATATAATTGGACATTTTCGAAATAGTAAAATAGTCCTATTTGACCGGCAACTAATGTAGATTCATCTATTATCTATAACACGTTTCATGTCTCTGTCAATAGAAGGTAGTTAATCGTAATCTGTAAAATTTTATATATACAATTCAAATTGTTTGACGCATGACAAGTGTTGCCAGGTGTATAAATAATTTAATTTAAATATTTAATCATAATTAATACATATCTAAAATCTTGAAACGGGTATTTTAATGATAATATTATTGAATTAATTTCAAAATAATATTAGAGATATTTAATAATGCATAATAAATGAAAATTCTTTAAAAACAGTATTTGTCGGGAGACTCGCTTTTTAAATATTGTGATGAGTGTTGTCATCATTTGAAAACCACGTTATATTATTTTATGAATAATTTTAATAAAAAAATTCAAACTTCTTTCGAATGAAAAAATAAAAAACGTATTATCTTCGTATTAAAAACAAATCAGAGCATTAAAAAATATTAAATAATTTCATAATATTGTTAGGTGTATTTAATTTGATAATGCATTACATTTTCATACTTCATTTTTAAAATCAGAAATTTCTTCTAATCGATAACAAAAACACTTTAAAGCAAAAATGAATTCAAAACTCAAAGATAAACGTCCTATTAAAAAACCAGGCAGAACATAAAAAAACATTAACAAATTGAAAATTTCAATTAAAATTACCCTAGTTAAACATATTACGAGACTTAACTACTGTTAAATCAAATAAGTTCGTCTTCTTGATTATACGGTCTACTTTTTAAACGCCGTATTTTTTATAAAATATTTTTATCATATTAACATTTCGACAACAAGCGATTTCAATTTTTAAAAATACTTGTCTCCCAGTTCGTATTATATATTTAATGTCTATATTGTTTACTTTAGAAGTAATACTATACAGTGCGAGCCAGAATTATTTCCTTATTTTGTAACACAAAAAAACCATAATTAGTGGATTTATTTTATGCACGATTTTGGAAATTTAATAAATTATATTTTTATATTAATTTAAAAATCAAATTTCGGCCCCAATCCCGGTATTTTGGACTTTTACTCTTTCTAGTATACTTTTTCTCGAAATTAGATTTTAAAATTACAAAAAGATTATTATTTTTGTGGTTTATATGCTGGAGAGAGTAATGAGATATTTCGTATTCACTAAGTGTATCGATTTTTTTTAATTTATATAATAATAAAATAATAATTGAAGAATCTTCTGATAATATACTGCTCCACATTGTATAATAAAAATTCATGAATTATCATTTAACTGTCATTATATAATTCATTTGAATAAGAATTAGATTATTTTGAGTGTGAAATATTATATGATCAAATACATTTTTTTTATTATTATTATTAAGAGAAAACAGTCGTCTGGAATACCTGTCTGGAATAGAGGGTTTTTTAGACACAACAACGTGTTAATTGTCTGTCGGTGATGTTAACTATTACTAGTTACACAGGTCACCGACTTAATAATCAGTATTTACCTTACAATTCAGGAAATCAGAGTCAACCTGGATCAAGACGATCGATCGGGATTTTATTAATATTATTCCCGATCTCCTAGAATTAAATTTTTTTTGACTTGAGCGGGATTTGAACCCATGACCACAGTATTTGTAGCCATGCTTCTTATCCCCTGAGCTATTACGCTGGTATATAAATGTATTGAAACGTGAAAGTATTATTATTAAATCCAAGTGGGAATATTTCAATAAGATTATGTAAACCAAATCGGAAAATGAGGTATAATATTTTCGATTCGCTATGTGAATGAATCTGATTTGCCACTATTTGATATGGGGGATATTTTAATATCATAAATGGGTGAGTTAAGAAAAGATAATCTCTTTATTATGGTGGATGGAATGAGAGTTATTGGTGATCCGTGACCTCCGCGGCTTCAGGCTTTCAGTCTCATACAGAAAGAGTGATATTTCAGGAGATTTGGCGACCTTATCTTCAGGGCACGTTATTCGATATTCATAAAATTGCCATCGGAAGCGATGTAATGGCTTTACTGTCCTCGATATATGCATTATTTGTGGGTATACAACTCCTCATCTCCCCTTTTTATTGCAAGATTAACCTGGAAATTGCCGATACGAATAGATTTGTCCCACTAACAATATCATTATCCTATCCATAATAATCCCAAAAACCTGATTCTTACATACATTACAGAATAAATCGAATCCCCCTTTATTGAATCATGTTGAATTCAAATATAAAAATTTATAAAGTCAAATAAACTGAAATCGAAATTTTATCTTTATTACTATCTTAACTTATAGATATATTTGATAATATGTAACTTCCACATTTTTTTATTATTTAATTTGTTGAAATCTTAATTCAATGAAATTACACCAAGACATCGACGAAATCATTATTAATTAAAAAATAATATAATACTTAAGCTGAATATTTAATTTGTGATATTTATCATAATTTATACCATATAGAGTAAAGACATGTATTTTTACTTATTTTAAATTTATATTACAATAAATAATTTAATATTATCAACGGTAAAATTACATAAACACACTTCTGAGAAAACTTAAAAACACTAAACAAATTAAAAACAGTATATTCAATAAAAAAAATTGAAATATGGATATTACATTTATGAGCTTAGGTTTATTTAAATAATTTATTTGCGTTTGTTTGAAGTATCTTTATTTTTTATTGGTGATTCAGTCACTTTATTGAAATGTCTTGTGATTAATTATGTAAAATTTAATAGTGAATTTATTTCTGCAAATATCTGTGTGTTATAAAAGTTTTATGTAGTGGCAACATACTTATTCAGAGACATTGTGTATATTTTGACGGCTCAATGCAAACTTTGATTAAACTTATAAAATCATAACCGACTAATGTAGGAAATTAGGTGTTCTTTAAAAATGTTACATATTCAAAAAAATACCTATACACGAGTAAGATCGTATTGAGGTACACTTTTTCATTGGATGGGAAAGAAAGAATGATACTTGTGATAAGGGGTGATGTGTTACTATAATAATAAATATATATTTGTATTGTCGGTTTCTTTGTGAAGGATGTATTGTAAGTTCAGATTGGTATAATACCTTGTCGGTAATGATCCATTGTGTTTTCAATGAAATTCACTCTGGATTGTATTGCTTACCTATATTATTTATTGTATCGATATATTCTAACAATGTGTGTCCTATTTGTCAATCAGATAAAAGCAAACATTGAACGATGCTATTTTATATGTGGTAGTTTATTTTACACAACACAGTAGAGTAAATATAGTAAAAGTGTAGAATGGAGGAAGGCATTCGTTGTTGCAATGGTGCGGGTGTAAAATCGGGAATAATTCAGACTGGATTTTGAATCAGAAGACCGCATGTGTGGAATTCCAGGTAACATAAATCATTAACGTATTATCTTCACCGCGGGTTCACGTGTATGGAATCTCTGCTTCCATATCCCTTTGAATCTATTACATAATGCATTTTTCAGTACAAGCAATAAAATTCCAAAGCGAACGAATGTCGCATTCCCCACTATATTGTGTTTTAAGGTGTATAACAAGGTGAGTGGATTATTCTCACTATAAAACAGTTTATAAAAAAATGTATTTTAAAATTCCCCTTACAGTTAGTTGACTGTATGAATTGAGACGCTTAGAATGAAATGATTCTCTTCTTATATATATATATATATATATATATATATATATATATATATATATATATATATCTGCCCTATGAATATTTTTACGGATCAAAATAAATAAAAGTATCTTGAACTATTTTCAACTTTCATTTAATTATAGCTTTAACATACTTAAATATCCGTGTATTTAATAATGTAAGTAGTGGTTTTTTGATGTAATTTTTGTAACATGTTTTCTTGAGTATCAAAATAATTATTTTCATGTCAACATAAGTAAAAAGATGCTGTAAGCTACTTTATTTATTTTACACTTTAATCGATTATTATAACACAACAATTATTATAAGTTTTCATTAACTAAAGAAATTGTAAAATACATGTATTTAATAAGATTATATATTTTTTGTATTTTTCTTCATTGGAAAATATTGGTAGATATTAAATATTTACTTATCATTAAGGATATTAATATGATGTTTTATTTTTTAAGACCTTGTTCAAATGTATATACTCTATTTTATCGGTTATATCAATATTATTTATAAAAATATGTAAACAGTCGATACAAACACTATTTAATAAATGTCTTGAAAAATTTGTTTTTCCGCAAAGGTCTTCAATTGAATTAGTCTTTTATAATTGTAAAACCACACAACGATAATTAACAGCAGAAAAAATATTCAATCGGCTGAAGAACTTACTAGTAAAATAATTAGAAGAATGTAACAAATAAACTAAACCATTGGATAATTTAAAGTCTTGAATATAATAATAAAAGAAAAATATAATATTTATCTATTTTGCGTGTGTAAAAAATGTATGTGGATCGATTCAAGGCAATTTTCTATAGATGCGTCATTTTCAATGAAGGCAACATTTTAAATCAATTCCAATGAATATTTAATTTTCACCCATAAAAAATATTAATCGATGTTTTGTACAATGTATGCCTTTCAGATGCTAATGAATGTTATGTATTAGTCCCTTTGTAGTTGTTGTCCCTTATAAGTGGGCCGCAATTATGAAAGGTGGCAAGAATACCTAATAACAAGGGCCAAATAGACTACCTGTCAACTATCTATCATGAATATTCGTCAAAATATCTATAACGAGCCTCGCTACTAATTGAAAGCTATTTTATGCTTGTATTCAATGTTTTGAGACTGAAAATATCCAATCAAATTTGACCTACAACAACTTTAACAGCTTCTCAAAAACTCACCCTTGTTTGTACTAGCCACTGATAAAATACATATTTCAAAACACTAAATTCGATTGTATTTAAAAATAAAGCTTATATTTTATTAAAATTGGTTTATATAAAATTGGATTCCGGAAGGCATTTTTTGATTCCATCTTTATTAACCTAATATTAATTAATAAAAAATTTGAGAGTTCATAATTTCATGGCATTTAATATGAAAGTATTCAAGTAGAATAAAATAATGATTGTATTTAAAAAAAATATTTAAAAACATTATTAAAAGACATACAAG
This sequence comes from Agraylea sexmaculata, assembly GCA_022606485.1. NCBI lineage: Eukaryota > Metazoa > Arthropoda > Insecta > Trichoptera > Hydroptilidae > Agraylea > Agraylea sexmaculata. Next base: position 18,971 of record JAGTTH010003813.1, on the reverse strand, counting down.
TATAATATCGAAAACTAAATGTGTTTTTCATCGAAAAATGTTGGAAATAACCGATTTTAAGTCCCACATCCAGAAATATTGATTTATACAAATATGTGGAAGATAAAATTGAAATGAAAAGATAATCAAACTCTTTGTCCCTTATGTTTGCAAGAGTAAACTCACTTAACGCAAACGTCTGTGAGTGGTAGTAATACTTTTCAAATGAAAGAAACCATTAGTATGTTGGGGTTGTAAAGTAATTTTAATTATAAAATATAAAACAAATCATCCAAAAGCACATATGATTTTAATTATACTCCCACGGATAGGTAATTAAATAAAAATATTGTTCATCTTAATTGATTTCAGTTGAACTATTTTTAATTATTATTTAACACTGAAGTACCATGGAATATCATCAATATGGTTTAGTCTCCTGAAAAATTTATTCTCGAATCTCATTTTCCGATGTTTGAACCAGTCAAAAATAAAAATTGTGGTTTATAAAACAGCAGTGGTGATTTTTTAAAACGATTAGATTGTGACTTTTTTACCGCCAAAAGTAATGATTGTTGCACCGACCGATGATTAACGAGCAGACACTGTATTGATTGAACGGAAACATACGTGACGTATCACAACCGGAATGTTTGAGTATAAAATGGAAATAACAGAGGCACTATTATGTATTGAGTTGACACCTGAGGAGCATTTGTCAAATCCTGTCGAATGTGGAATGAGGAAGGTAACAAACACGCAATGGGTCGCCATTATGCCGCCTGTCACCCCATCGCGGACGGCTTTGAATTTGAAAAATGGATTTCCTGAAAAGGCAACTGAGCCGAAGCGAATCCTGAAAAAAAAATGTTGGCGCAGGTCGTGCTTGTCCGGAACGAATCAATTTATTCGTTGAACCCGATTCGCGAAGTCTTTTAATGCCATCGATAGTGCAAATGACGGCTTTTCAACCATACAGACAATGAAAATGATAAATAACAGTTTATCCATACACAATTTAATCAAAACTTATTTAAAATAACAATTTCAAGTATCTGTATTGTTATAAAAATAATTTTCATAATCATAATATTATAACCAGAACAAGTCCAAGTGAGCATATTTAAGTGCTTTGACGAATTCGAGCTCTGCAACGATTTCCTATTAAATTATATACATCTACACTTATCATATATTATTTTTTATATTCATGCAAAATAGTAACAGTCAATGTATTTTCCAAATTATATATTTTTTTGAGTAAAAGAGTGTTATTTTTTAAGTGAGTTTAATTTCATATCGATCTTAGAGGATTAATTAATTTTATAATAAAGAAATTGTAATATATAAGTTCAATTAAAATACATAATAAAATCATAAGAAAATAGGAATGATTTCAAATTATGCTTTGCGAAATAATAGAAGAACTATTTTACTGTAAAATTGTATTTCATCATGTGGAAAATGCTTAGACGAGTTTCTCAGATTAATCTTGATATTTTATTCACTCCATCGACGATTCTAATCTCCTTTCATAATTATAAATTGTAATAATAACCTTTGTGAAATTGACCGCATTTTCGGTGATTTTTTCCGGGAATTTCTCAAACAAAGCACATTTTTGTTTGAAAAACAACATCATTTTAATATAAGTGACAATATGAAGAGTACGAGCGATAAAAACAGCGCCCCAATTATGGGTGTGGAATGTAAAGTATCTTTGTTTTATTGAAATTCTTGAAAGACTGGTATGAGCAGATGTATCATTTAATGTGTATACTTTTAGATCAAATATCATTTATGAGTTCGTTTATTTATTTAATAAAATCTAGTAAGTCGGGTTTATTTACAGTAGAAAAGCGATGACAAAAGAAGCCGAAGTCTGGGCAAACAGGGGATATTCGGACTGTGTGCTGGTTGACTGTAATTGCGAGATAAATACCACCTATTGTTCTTGTACACCTGAGGGCAAAACCTTCGATCGTCTCTCATACAAAACCAGCTCACACTACGTCCATTTTTATTGTGTTTATTGTTTGCATTATGGCTACTGTAAATAGGGAGTGTCGCCGTTCAAACAAGTCTCATGGGACACCAGCATAAATAAAATATTATTTGCAACCTTCACGGACAACATATTTGATAGAAATTAATATTATACTGATTTTCAAGTTCATTGATTTAATATGACAAAAACTCGGGTAAAAGGCTTCAAATATATGTATAAAAAAATCGGCTATTGTTACTGGAACATCAAAAGTATTTTTTTTTAATTTTGTTTATACAATTTCTTTATTAAATATAATTTACGTACAATGTTTTGATACAGTATGATAAGATGTAAAAATATTAAGTTTATAGACTTAGTCTTTTACTTATTTTAAGACGGAGTATAATCAATTGATATTTAAAATAATTAATAAGTCATAATTTATGGGAAAAAATACAAAAACCCACTTGTAGAACTACTAAAATATATATAAATAGTATACATAATAAATAATAATAATATTAAAAAAATAAACTTAAATAACGATATGATCAAGGTTTTTATACAATCTGCAACTTAACTAATATAAAATATTATAGAGGGTGGTAGGATGTCGCAAAAATAATAGAAAAAATAATAATTACAGCAATTTTTAATACGGATTAAATGACAATAGTTATATTTAAAATTATTTTTTGTTCTATTTTTACTTTACTCTTCTACCTCCTCTGAAAATATTCCTTACAATTTAAAAGTTCACAAAGTATGATAACATAACAAACACAATTCTTATATTTTCGCATTTATATTATTTGTTATGTCCACAACTTTCATGGATTGCATTTGTATAAATTATAAAAACCTACTTAAATAACAATAAATACAAAAAATATTTTACATTATCGGTGGATATACACATTTATATTTGATCAATATTTGAATTATATTATTCAATAAAATTACACATAAATACATAATAATGCAATTTTAATAAGACTGACTAATATTAGAAAAACTCAATTTGGGTTATAAAAATATACAACACATCAGATTTGTATGAAGAATGAAAATGTAAATGAAGAATAAAAAAAAACATTTATTTTCAATAAATTTATTGTTATGAAATTCGTTGATGATTCGTTGATATGATATTAAAACTCAAATCAAATTGTATTTTATTAATTTTTTTTATGAATGCAAGTTGGTGAAATGTCGTCTGAAAGTCGATTCATTTTATTGTACTGCCAAAAAGTTTACAGTCACTGTTTCGATATGCACAACATTTTCAAATTATTGCATATTTTATTTAGTAAAATCAATATCTTAATAAGTGTTAAACAATGTATAATATTAAGTAAAAACGGTTGAATGTCTTCATGATTTAGTGGTTGACGTTATCTAAACTGTGCACAGAATAGACGAACAGGTTACGTGATCTCATTGCATAGTATTATTATATATTTTATAATTCTTAACATAAATTTGCATTTATAAAAAATCTCCTCGGAAAGAACAATGTCCAGAATATAATCGGATTCCCAAATATTTAATGCATAAGATGTAGATGAGTCTTGAGGCGAAGAGTGAGTCTTACAGAACTAAGGCTTTACATGGAAATTGGTCAAATAAACAAACTTTACAGTACTCAAGGTGAACACAATACACTGAAATATGAATTTAACTACGTGAATTACAGCAAAATCAGTATTATATTATATTAAGCCTGTATAAGCTTTCATCAATTATTTTAGTGAAACGTAAACAATACGATTATTATGAACGTCCACTAACCTATTCAATAAAATACTATTTTACATAAAAAATATAATTCAGGGTATAATTTCGGGTTGAATATTTAGGTACTCTTTCTATATTCTAGAAGATCTAGTCATAGTTAAGGCTCTTTATTACTATGAGTTTTAGTTTTCAATTGACAATGTTGTGTCAGGTTGACTGGTTAATGTTAAACATTAAAACTATTACAATTGTTATCAAATAAAAACGCAGATATACAGATTGGCCAATAAGATATAAACAAATCTCGGTAAAGAGGGTGGAAAAATTGGTTTTCAATTGTTCACAATTTTAGAGCTTCTAATTTTTAATATTGATTTTTATGCAGTAAAATGTATTATTCTATTTTAATATTCCGATATTAACAAAACACTTATATAACAAAATAATATTATTTAAATAACATTATTGTTTTTGAATAATATTTGTCCCATGAATGAATTTAATTAATGGTATATGAGAAAGTTGAAAAAAGTAGTATTATAAAGGTAATCGTTACAGAGCTTGAATACGTCAAAACACTTCATTACACATACTTAAATAAACGAATACAATAAGAAAAATATTTTGATTTCCTTTTAATGGTTAAAAATTAAACCATTACGATTATGTAAACCGGTTAAAAAATATTTAATTATAACAGATTTAAATTGCAATATTTATTTTACTCTATTCCGGCTAAGGGGGTTGATATTGGGGTGTTTACAGGAATGTTTTTAAAGATTAGGAGACCATTTAGTGAGGAAAGTAACATATACGAAGAGACTGTAGCTTGCCAAATGCAATTTTGTCAAAAAATGTTACGTGCCTTTATTTAAATGCAAATGGCGTGCCGAGTGAAAAATGTATGCGAATCGTATTGGAGATGCGTGGAGCCTCTTTTATGGTAATTCACGCTTTTTAAAAAATATTATATAAAACCGCTTCAGTGCCACCTTTTTTTAATTAAATCACCCTATTATATAAATAAATATTTTTTATTCCTACACTCTTATTGTTTTTACTTGCGCTCGAAGATGATACACGTGAGTTTTTATAAAGGAACCTCTATAAATATTAATTAGTAAATGTGTATTTTAGAAAAGGTTTTTATTGAGATGGGAAAAGGAGCACATCTGGTGAAGGATAATTGATGGTGACACTCGTTTGGGTTATTTTTTATCCATTAAGCCTCATCCCTTCACGTCTCATCTCGGTGACATTGCACTCTTTCAACTTTATATAGAAAAATACGTATTTTGGAGCATCAATTATCACAAATGAGTTTTGAGCATGATTAAAATTCAAGTTGTGGGTGGAATTTTTAATATATTTTTCATCGGAACGGAATACACATATAATACTAATCGATTCGTACTAATCTAAAAATTATATTCTCAGTTGTATACCTACTTATTTTAGATAATGTCGAACTCTTGATCAAGGTTAATCCTAAATTCTTGAAGTAGAGAAATTAAAGTACATCTGGATTATTCGTATATTTTTTTTTTTTTTTTTTTTTTTTTATTATTAAGAGAACACAGTCGTCTGGAATACCAGAGAACCTACATCTCTGATGGAGCTTTCTTTGAGGAGGTATTTATACACAACAACGTGTTAATTGTCTGTCGGTGATCTTAACTATTACTAGTTACACAGGTCACCGACAGAGCGGCTCTGCCGACTTAATAATCGCCTCAGTATTTACCTTACAATCCAGGAAATCAGAGTAAACCTGGATCAAGACGATCGATCGGGATTTTATTAATATTATTCCCGATCTCCCAGTCGTAATAACCGATCAAATCAATTTTAAAAATTCTTGACTTGAGTGGGATTCGAACCTATGACCACAGTATTAGTAGTCACGCGTCTTATCCCCTGAGCTATCACGCTTGTTATTTTGTCAGGATTTGAACCAACCTGTAACTAAATTATTTGTAGTCACTGGCCTCATCTCCTCTTAATCAAAAATGATTAAAACAGTAATAAACAGCCATAGAACTCAGGGGATAAATACTGTTGTCATGGGTTCAAGTAAAAATTGAACGATTTGATCGATTCCTGTAAGATTGAGCATAATATTAATAAAATCCCGATCCATCGTCTTGATCCAGATTTACTCTGATATCCTGGATTGTAAGGTAAACACCGAGGTGATTATTTAGTCAGTGACCTGTGTAACTAGTAAATAACTAGTGAAATTATTATTATTAACGGAAATTGGGCACTAAACTAGTCTTTAAGCAAATCTTTGCCTACATAGTGTGTTGTCTACACTATGTTGTATCTTGTATTTATTTCTTATCTTTTTAGAGCAAATATCAAACAATATAAATGCTCAGAGTTGAGTTATTTCAATAACGGTCGTAATTGGATAGACCATAAAATAATAATACCATATTGTGTTACGCTAAGGCTCAGCATAGACATGAGTGCTTGTTGGTGCTTGTCGTATCTCCGCCAATGAGACTCATGTAAACAAACACGAGCGCCAATCAGCGTCAAGCGTTCCTTCTCTCATTGGCAGAGATACACGAATAAACATTTAAGAGCATCAACAAGCTCTCGTGTCTGTGCCGCACCTGCATCGAGATATTGTTTAAGTAAAAATAACAATTTTTTTTATTTTAAATATAAAATGCATTTCCAAATGTCAACTTGTCAAAGGGAGGATAACAGCTACGAATACGTCAGTTAATAGGAGGATTCGTGTTTAATGTCATTAACTGCTTGAATGGAAACAATATACAGATATGAAGTTACCAAGAAGTGCGTTTCACTTTGAATAAGTACAGGTATATAAAATATATTTGGAATTATCTTGAAGAAATGAGTTAGCGTGGGGAAACTCCGTCTCGGTATTTAATGTCTGAAGTGAAACACGATTATAACTTTTTATGACCCTCTTGTTCGACGGAAATGGTCCGAACCACCCTCGGAACAACCATCCCTTGCTACGACTATATCTGTATGCTAGTTACTCTTTCTGTATGTGTGTTATTTGATCACAATGGACTTTTTAAACGGTCCGAATGGGCGACTGAAAGCCGAGTGAAAAAAGACCAACAGGGAAAACTTCCAGGCTACCAACGGGGTGTTTTTTTCCATCCTTGCTCTCCTCCCTCTCTGGTGACAACTTCTCATTTTGCAAATCGGTGTTTGTGTTTGTGGGGGTGGGTGGTGCAGCCGCGGCCTTATGCCATTTTTGTTATTCTTGGTCAACCTGTGCATGGCCACTATTTTTTATGTACTGAATGCACAACAGAATAACACACAAAAAGCAGGTTTATTTACCCCACATTAGTTTAAAACATTATATACCTTGTAATCGGTACAGAAATCATTTTTGTTACCATATAATATTATATAGCAAATCTTAATCCTCATGTTAAAATGGGTAAAAATATTGATATTTTCTTTCTTAATTGATACTTGTATAATTAACCAGCGTATGGTTCAGGAGATAAGGCGTATGGTTACAAATACTGTGGTTATGGGTTGAAAGGCAAAAATGAATTATATAATAAAATAGGAGGTTGGGAATAATATTGATAAAATGTGAGACGCTTAACCAAATTAAAATATACCTATTAGATTTATGAGCTCAAACACTTAGGCAGGCTAAACTGGCATTTTTTTAGAAATAATAATCAATTTTATCTACAATACGTATTAGTGGATTAGATGAGAATTCGGTCATTTTCTTGAAATGCCTTTTGGTCAAAACTGTGACGATTGATCCTATACTTTGCAGTTTAATATATGTTCCGGGGATCTGAGTTCAGATCATAGATATTAACATTAGATATTACATTATCTATAATGAAGTCGTGAATCCCGTTTGTTACACTCTTCTCTCCTATTCAATAAAGGCATAAGCGTATCTCCCTCACTCAACACGTTTCCTAATGGCCACTGAGAGTGGTTGTGACAATACTTTGGCAATTAAAACGCAATAATATTTATAAAGCGGTAAAAAGTGAGGCTAGATGTATTTGAGTGTATGTTTGAGTCCATATGACATGTAGTAACAATGCATTTACCCATTTTGATACCCATATGATGTTTACAGTATAATGTTTACCAGGTAACTCATGTTTTTGACCGCTTGATGTACTTGAACAAACCATGTATTTAGCCACTCATCTGATATATTATGTTTATATCTATGGTAATAAGACTACGAATAGACTAGAGCTTGACAGTATTGGTGTACACCGGTTATATTTGTATACTCTTCTAGCACGACTCACTCTCATTACAACAGTTTACATTAGTGAAATCGTATGCGACATGGCAGTATCGCACGACTTTTGGACCAATTATTTATCCTATTTTATCACCCATATTGGAATTGTATTCCTTATGAACTCAATGCCTGGAAATAGTATATAAATATATGTATATTTGGCACCGAATTAATTAATCAGTTCAAGACCATGCATTTAGCCACTCATGCGATATATTATGTTTATATCTATGGTTCAGTAAAATTTTGTTTATAAATCCTTATCCTCCTCCTCGTCCTCGTCCCCCCATCTTAGGCTAGGTCATAAATAATAAAAATAAACTGCACTACGTTCACGCTCTTATATATATATATATATATATATATATATATATATATATATATATATATATATATATATATATATATATAATGTATTGTTGAGTATAATAAGGTATGGTAGAGGTCAGTCAGTGCTTAGAGGAAGTAAGGCTAAGGGAGGCTCACGACAAACGGCAGGAAGTAAGCACCACCTTCCGTCCACTTCCTGCCGTGTCTATCCTTAGGCCTTTCAAGATCTACATCTCTAACTACGAGCCTTTCAATGACCCACTCATTCAATTAATTCATTTACAAATATACCACTATCTAGATCGAAATACAATACGCTAATTAATAACAAAGCCTCACTTATATACAACTTGTTTTTAATTGAAACTAAAATATTTTTATCGTAATTATGTTATGACAGTACGATTATAAACAAATATACTAAACGGGGGCCTTAGATTTTAATCGTATAAAAAAATAATTTAATAATTTATTTTGACAGCTTAAGAATCTTCGATTTTATTAATATGCTTTTATTATATTTACAATAAACAAAATTAGTTCACTTTATGATGTCATCACATTGGTTCAAGCTCAAATTCGAATTTGTTGTTGTTTACTTGCAATGTGCGTAGTGCATTTTGGTTGAAATTGCGCTGTACCGTACTTTGTTTACAAATTCAAAACAGGATCGGGAATAATGTGAGTAAAATCCGGGTCGATCGTCTTGATCCAGATTTACTATGATTTACTGCATTTTGAGCACAATATTAAGTCGATTATTAAAATGTGTAGAGCTTCCTTTGAAAAGTTTAACTGTAATAGTTAAATTAATCAAAAAACCAAATAAATTATGGTTACTGAGAGTTTGCAGATATTTTTGTATAAGGACATAACTAAATTCCTTTCACTCTTTTTATTACTATACAAATATTATTAAAAATATTTCGTTCTTCTTGGATCGAATTTATGCCGTCATTTGGGAATCAGCTGTTTCTGTGAAGTACGCGGTAGTGGGTGTCGCATTCCTATTGTGAAGGCATTAAGTAATTTTTTTTCACTTACTTTTGCGATACCCTACTAGCTTTTAAAGTATTCTCAGCTTGTTGAAATCCACCCTGTATTTTAAAAATAAATATATAAACAATATGTGATGTTAATGAGTTTATTATAATATTTATTAACATTCTTTTTTTAAATCGTTTATACTTAAAATTTTTATACTTAAAATAGCAGGTATATATACTGTGATGTGTATGAAGAGTATAAAGGATATTTTAATTAATAAAGCTGATGTTCAACGACGATAAAATATAAATGTGACGAGGGAGTTTCTCGTTTGAAAAGATAAAATTAAATGACAAAGAGGTTGTTCTCAAATCTGCGTGTAAATTTTCAGTCGACTTCCGCTAGGAAAACTGTTTCAGAGTTGTTCCATGTCATGGTTTTCATCTTTCCCTCGTCTTTTTCCTCTTCTTCTTCTACCATCCCTTACAAAGGGCCGTTGATTCTTCATAATGATACTGCCGTAAAAAAGCGGCGAGAAGAGATTCCACCGCAATCAGCCGTTAGAAAAACACATTCGTCCTCTCCTTCTTCTTTTTCTTTACCTTCATTTCGCCTTTTTCCGAGTGCGGGAATTCCTAGTATTTGAAAGGGAGGAAAGCATGCGGGAATTTTTTCGAAAGTCAACGAGATGCCACCTTACCTTGATACATTCTAATATAATACGACTTATCTTACTTGTTTTCACATACAAAACAAAGCATTGTTATATTATATATTACATTATTGTTATTTTACAAAAGGAAAAACAACGTATATACATAAGTAAACTATCAGAAAGTGGATGATGTGAATAAGTTACATATGAATTTCAATTTATTTATTTTGCTTTTCGACAATACATTATAATGACTAGTTGAGCCTTATTGAAAGGCCTCAGACAGAATATTTTTTTTGTAATTTTTATTTCACTTAACATATTTCAATTAAAGTAAGTCTTTCCAATTTCCATACAAAAATTCTCCAAATATAAACGCTAACGAAAAAACTTTAGCTTTCTGAATGAGACATATTTTTTAATCTAATCCCCAATCGGGTGAGAATATAATATGCTGATAATAAAAATGTAAGCATATTAGTTTATCCCATATATTGAAAACAGAATGAATTTTTTTATATTCATGCTGCGTAACTAAATAAAAAATATTTATAATAACAAAATTCATGAAGCCGTTTTGTAGTTTAGGACTTTAGGCAATATTATTATAATTATTTAATATGTGTTATAAAAATTGTAAAATAACAATATGTGAAGAATTCAATGTTAAGTTAATAGACATTTATTACAAAAAATATGATAAAAAACTTTATACCTACCTGTGAAAATATTCATTACTTCGAAATAATACTTTATTCATAATATTATTTAAAAACTGCATTATAAAATGTATTTTTTTGTCTATTTTAAATGGGTTTTTGCATTTTTTCAATATTCTCTTTAATTGTGTGTTGTCATGTAAGAAATAGGTTAAAAATATATAATATATCTATTATTTACACCCAAGTTTAGCACCTGTGATTTATTTCAATATCAAATATTGTATCTATTATATTCTTGCTTAATTTAAAATACAATCTTAAAGTTGTGTAAGCATAGTGTGAAACATATTTTCTATTACGTCAAATTAACCTGACGTCAGTTAGTTTAAGAATACCTCAAGTTTTCACAAATAATTAATTTAACTATGCTCGGGTTTTTGTTATTGGCAATACAAGATTAGGTTATTATTAAAATAACAAAGGGTTTGGCTTTTAGGTATGAACTTTGATAATAACGTTGCACTGTTGTGACGTGATAAAGAATAGAGTGGAGCTTTTTGATTGTGATGTGAATCCTTAAAATTGGAAGGTGGGCTTTATAGTAAAGCCTTCGTGTAAATCAGGAAAACCTTTGTGAATACAAAATGAGCTTTTGTGTCGTGTCAAAAATTAAGGTAAATGTCATATCGACCCTATTAAAACACCCACTGTCTCTTTCAAAATATTTGCTTATTTCATTTAGTCTCTTTATTACTATATTCATTCAAAGACAATAATTTCCTTCATAAATTTTGTGTAATTTTATAATATTTAATATCATGCAAATTGAAATTTTTTAATAAATAAGCGCACAGTTAAATATACTGTGGTAATAAATACATATTTTTTGATCAAGGTTTACGCTAATATCCAGGATTATTAGTATGTAACTAACTAATTTAATTACGTTAGATTCACGTTAATCGAACTATATAATTATAAACAAACCTAGTGCAAGTGGGTGTAATTAAGTGCTTTGACGTATTCGAGCTCTGCAACGATTACCTTTGTAATATTGCTTTATTATTTGATTATTGTATTATTTTATTTTAACCAAAAATTCATTTATTTACACGAAACATTACAATTCGCTATATATCTACAGTTATCATACATCAAATATTATATTCATAGGACAAATTATAAAATTCAAAAATAGTAATTTTAATTTATTATTTTGTAATACTGTTCTGTTAATAACCAAAAAAATCAAGTACAATAATACATTTTAGCATATTGTAAAGCAATATAGTAAAAATGTTACCGTGCTCTAGAATTGTAAGCAATTAACACTAGTTTTTTCACCCTCTTCGCCGAGGTTTGTTTATGGCTTATGAGTAATTCTGTGTATGGCGTTTTAATTCGGTAATATTCATGGGACAAACCATAAAGTTTAATGCAAATTTGAAAAATATTAGTTTTATACATTCATATTATTCTTATGTTATAAAAATGCTCTGTTATTATTCAAAAATAATCCTTTTTACCGAATAATAAAGCAATGTAGTGGGTTCTTGAGATACGAGCAAGCGAGCGAGCAATTTTTTACTTTTAAATACGAGTAAAATTCGAGAAACGAGCAATCGGCTAGAGAAATCCATGGATCTGGAACATTTTTTTTCTAAACAGCCAACAACATGTTAGGGCGAGGAAAGTTTATCGAAAAAGGCAAAGACCAGTGAAGAGAAAAGCAGTGACGTAAATTAATCGAAAGTAACACTTAAAACTAAATAATCTATTTCTGTATATTCTCGTTTTGGTTTTGTACAATAAATATTTACTAAATACTGAAATATTAAAAAACACGTGGTACATTTTTTGCTAGGACTGTTTAGGAGGTTGGAACTGATTAATGGAAGTTTGTATTAAATTGTATGGGAAAATTTGATTGGTATGTCGAGGTACCACTGAATGTATAATAAAAATGTAAGCTGCGCAGTGCTTTATCATTTTCACTCTCTTAACCGAGGTTTTTACTTTAAAAAATTATTAAAATTACTAGAATTGTACTGAGACAAAAATGTAGGTCCAATTATAAAACGATAAATCTTCTTGTGAAGAGGAATAGGCAATTAATCCATAAGTTAATGTCGCAAAATACAGAGGCCGTCCGTTATCGCAAAAAAAGTTAATAAACGTCCAGTCGTGTCTCGGCTACGTTTGGCGACTTTGGCCCAGGGAAAAATATAGTTTTCTGGCAAAATTTCCCAGACAGCGAAGTTTTCCTTAGGCTGGCTATAGATTTTACAGGACGGCGCTCCCGTTTTAATGTTCGAATAAATCTCGAGCGGTTTTACTGGAGACAGAAATATTTCGACGTTCTCCGTCCAAGAAGTACTCCACTTCTAAAGCCTTCAATTGCGACTTCAAAAATTATCTTCCTCTCCTTTTGACTTTTCCATTACCTACCTGGAACACCACTTTAATAATAGCATACGAATCCGACAAGTTTAAATACCGATTACCTCATATCCTACATTTATTATTTTAAAAAATATACACTAGGTAATATACAGGGTAGACTTGAATTACCTGAGAATATGTATTTTAGGGGGTGATGAGAGGGACTTGAACCCACGACTACGTCTTATCCCCTGAGCTATTACGCTGGTTATCATAAATTATCACAGATTTTATGTATATATAAAAAAAGCATCTAAATCTTAAATATCATTTGCATGGTTAAGTGCGGAAAATACAGGGTGGACTTGAATATTTTAAAATTACATATTTAAAAAATTGTTTTTATTATTAATTAAAAAATAATTAAATATATGGATTACGAATTTAACAGAAACAAAACACACCAGCGACAGTCACTGCCGAGTACTTCACATAAATAGCTGATTCTAAGATGGTGGCCCAAACTCGATTCCAAAAACACTATTTTTATTTAATATTTAATATGTTTTTTTCACTTATTATTCCGATACCCTACCACCCCTTTAAATATTCTCAGTTAGTTCAAGTCCACGTGTACATAAATACATATATAGGATGTCTAAGTAAGATTGCACGTATTTTTTAGAGAATTGTGATATGTTTTATTATAACTGAATTAACTGAGAATATTTTAGAGGGCAATAAAGTATTTACATATAATATCCACGTAACAATCCCTACTGAGTACTTCTTAGAAACAGCTGGTTCCAAGATGGTGACTCAAACTCAATTCCAAAAGCACTATTGATATTTTTAATTATTTTTTAATTTGTTAAATATTTTTTTCACTTATTGTTGCGATACCCTACCCCTATAGCTAGATCTTCGTTTTCTCAGTTAAGTCCACCGTGTATAATTAATATATTATATAAAATTATATTTCCAAGAGATGATTTTTTTCAAGATATCTTTCACTTATTGTTAATCATCTATTGAAATTACATTGTAATACAAGACGATTTATTTCTTCTAAAAAATATATTTTAAGGTAATTAATACTGTTTAATTTATCTTTTAAATTGACTAGAAATTTTGAATAATAATTGAATAGCTTGGTAAAAAAAATAAAGTATATTGATGCATAATGAATGATCTTGTAGTCATTTCCTCAGCTATACATATATTAACTGACTTATATATTAGAATTTCTATATTAAACTTTAATTAATACAATCATCAATAATGCAATTAGGGATTAGACTTAAGTGTATACATTTTTCAATCAATAGGTTTTTACTTTTATTTAAGGAGATTTTTGTATCCTGTTTTCAAGCCTGTTGATTCACTTAATTACTATGTAAATGTATTTTTTTGTAAATACATGCAATAGACACAAGTTTGTTTGCTCTTCGGGGATTTAAACCCAACTAATAATAGTGTATTAATTTTCTGGGATAATAGAAAAGCCTGCCTCAAGAATGGAATGGATAAGCACACATTTATCGTTTTATCTCGGACACCTAATCAATCAGTGGTCCCGAAATTTAATTAGGTCAAATCGTATCGTTGTGGTTATAACACGCGACGGACTACGAATAAATCACTACGGCGCCATTTTGATAACAATCTCACCTTGGTTAGGCCTTTAAAAACCTACCAAACTTCAAATTATACACACCGGCCACAACAAATTTGCTTTCCGTTTTCACTATCAAATTTGGCCAATCTATTTTACTACTTTTTAATTCGAATCTATTTATTTGCGCCGATGCGCTTTTATAACAAAATATTTTTATCTTCAAAAATAAGCCACCTTGTGGCCCAGTGGTTAGTGTAACGGATTCGTGAGTGAAGACTCCCGGGTTCGATTCACAGCACCGGAGTCACTTGGTAGATCTGGCTTAGCAAACTAGATCTTAAGTACTCATTGCTGTGTGGTGGCCTGGGAAACCATCTCTACTATATTCTCCCGTTAAGGCCAAGGTGGCCTGGCCAACCCCTTATAAAGGGACTCCCGTCAATAGGGAAGGCGTCACGATATTCAAAAATAAGCCCGTGAGAAGTATCAATTAGAACATTGAAGGATAATATGTGTTTCTAAAATTACCCCACAAAAATACTTTTATTTCTATTAAATTAAGATACATATATAAAAAAAATATCAATGGAGCAAAATTCTTTTTCTTTGAGCTTACTTTTTTTTATTAGTTAAGAATATTAAGTAATATAATATGGGGACATTAATTTCATAAATAATAGATACTTTGTAATATATTTTTGTAAAATATTTGATACGATTTGTATAATTTCTAGGTAATAAATACCACACAATTTTAAAGCTTAATTATGAATTGAATAATATTTAGGAGAAAAAAATGCTTACTTTTCTGATTTATGTATAATTTATTATTAAATTTGTCATTTAAATTATTTTCTTATATGGACCAAAGTACTTTATCTTATATGTTTTTATTTAACTGCTCTTTTTTGTAGTTAAGAATATTTATATTATATTATGGGGACATTTATTTCATAAATAATAGATACTTTGTAATAAATTTGAAACGATAGGTAATACCACAAATTTTTAAAGCTTAATTATGAATTGAATAATATTTAATTGATTATTTAGTCGGTTACCTGTGTAACTAGTAATTGTTGTGTCTGAGAAACGAAAAATTGTTAAAACCTTCTAGTAATATAACTGTGACCTTTTTTATACGGATTAAATGCATTTTAATGAAAATAGTGTGGGGGTATTAAAAGTGGCAGATCCAGTTATTCGAGTCACCAAGCCGTTGTTGAATTTATTGTAAGAGTTAAGGAAGAATTAGCATAAGAAATGGCAATTTGGTATTCACCGGACACGTTATATGTATGCAAATAAAATTCAGCGGATCTAGAAGAGTTGTAAGGAAGACTTGGTTGTTAGTGGTCGAAGGAAATAGAACTTACTGTTTCGATTTGTTAATTAAATTTAACCCTTCAAACGGACCATTTTAACTGCTACTTCTTATTTACACTCATTATCTACTACTAAATAGCTTATTTATATTATCACCGCAATATATCAGAATAGAGGAAGCTTTGTTTAAATTAATTTTAATCGAACATTTCGAGAAAGGTTTACACTGTTCCTTCACTTCACAAAGTAAATATTTTAACTACTCTATAAATAACCTTCTGAATTTGTTGTAATATGATCATTGGTAAATACATCCATTAAAATGCTTGAATAAACACAAAGCAAATATTAAATTACTTTTCGGATAATTATATTATGACTTATTAATTATTTTAATTACCAATTGATTGTACTCCGTATTAAAATAATTAAAAGACTTGGTCTATTAACTAAATATTTTTTACATCTAATCATAATGTATCAAAACATTGTATGTAAATTATATTTAATAAAGAAATTGTATTTTTTTTAATATATACAACTTATTGGATATTATATAAAAAATAAACTATGTCAAAAACTTATAACAAATATAATAACAGTCAATGTATTTTCCAAATTATATTTTTTGGAGTAAAAGAGTATTATTTGTAATCCGTAGATTAATTTAATTAATTATGGAATTTCATATCGATTTTAGAGGATTAATTTTAGATTTTTTTAAACTTAAATTTTATCCATCTGTTTCAAGATTAAGGCCTTTATTATTTATTTAAATAATATTTTTTCGTACACTAAGCTGGCATACATACAAAATTAACATCTTAGATGACAATGGACTACGTTTGTTTATAAAAGGTTAAACATATTTCAATTTTTTTATTCAGTTTAAATTTTACAATGATTGATAAAACAATACATCTTAGGAATCAGACTTAGATTTACGAAGTAAATAAATATTTTTACCTATAACGAACATGATAATTAAATAATAATTTATCGTTAAGTTATGTTCCTCACCAGTTTATTAATAGACTAAATAATTGATTGTTTGGGTAAAACAAAATTAATTTTATTGATTTGATTATAGTATATGTAAATACTAAATATCCCTTGATGAAAATGAACTTACATTGCCTCTAAGTAATAAAGGCACTTATATTTTTTCACAAAACCACATCATCATATCATATTTTAGTAAAGATAAATGAATAGAATGCACCTTATAATAATTAATAACAAATAGCACTTGAAATATTTTTATTTATATTCACAATTCTTGTGTTGGCCATCATCATTATTGGTAAACCTAAATGATTGTTTTCATTACTTTCTCCGATAAATCAATTCCCAATAATTCCAACTGATGATATTGCACATTAAACTGTAATCTTTGGTGATTGCGATAGAATGAGTGAACTATGAATATAAAAAAATATCTCAATTTACTATCGCGTTATGAAATAAGGAATTTATGTTTCCACACTGTGTATATATAAGTACACGTGGACATAATATTTATACGGCTGTCAAAAACACGTAACTAATATAAAGAGAAGTTTCATAATGAATAATATCAAAGAGCAGAATATTCGCATGAGCAGCAAGCAGTTTTGGTTTAATTTAATAATGTTGAAAACAAGTAGTCGTGTGTTCAGAGAGACTTCATTATGATAAGAATCCTATAATATGCAGTTGGGTGCGGGCAGAGGTTATTATTGTATATGCACGCTAAACGGTTTACCGAAGAGGCATGTTTCACGATTAGGCTTCGATTTTTATAGTCCAGATACCTGGCGGGGCTTTTAATTTGACCCTGGAGAGGAGCTGGAGCGGCTTTGAGTTGTGCAGGATTAGGGTTAAACGAGCCGTTTATATGTTAATATTCGGAAGGCATATGCGGAATTAACGCCCCCGTCCACCTGTTCCTATTACCTTCAACCACAACACCCATTACCAACTCTCTTCTCTTCTATTCTAGGCACAACCACCGACAAACATTTTATAGCTTTTCAAACTGATGAGAAATTTTACGATCTACTAGGAAGCCGTTTAAAAATACACCTATCACTAAATTAATAATCTATACACATATCGAATCCATATTAAAACAGGTTCAATAATAATTTACATAGAACCTTAACAGTTCAATGTTTGAAATATTGTTTTAGGTGATAATTCTTTGACTATGACCATGACATGTTACCAATGTATATCCACGTGTATATAAGCCTGAGTTAATTAGACATTAATTGACTGACAATACTTAAAATTACAGTAAAATTATTATGTAATATCAATAATGTCAACGTGGTTTTTGAAGATTCTTTTTATAAAATGTTTTCAATTGGAAAAATACAGATATTTTATAAATAAAGCTAAGGAGCGGATGTACAAAAACCGAATTAAATTATTAGCTGATACACGAACAGTTAAAATATTAATTAATTTCATTAAAAAATACTACTTAATAAGCGATAATTATATAAAATTAATAAATGAAATAATTCGTTAGTATGTATGCCTTGGGTTTACAGTTAAAATTTGAAACGGGTTTAAGCACTTTCAACCACTACTTAAGGTTATATAATATTATTACATTTGTATTTTATAATTGTATTCAAGCCTAAGAAATTGATGTGCAGTCTGTATTATTCGAATCGAATATAAGGTCTGTAATTAGGATTCAAAAACATTTTAATTATTTATGTCAATTTCTAAATTAAAGTGTCCGCTCCAGAATATTTTGGGTTCAATTCCCCAAGGTGGGTTTATTCTTAATGCATGGCGCAATGTTGTAGACGCTGACAACAATCGCCATCAATTTGAAGGCAGGTGAAGGAGGTACCCACATAATTAAAGACGTGCCGATGGTCGGGACTCGAACCCAACACCCTTAGATTGTTTTACGACTCGATCGGAAGGATCCTTCCGATTTAGCTGGGATTAAGTTTTTAGCTTTACGACCCCGCCCGCGATTTCTATTCAATAAAGATAAGGTCTTATCTTCCCGCTCC